>JACEVL010000368.1:763321-881284 GCA_020284085.1 Aporrectodea caliginosa
CGCAGATTCCGTAAGCTATACATTCAATATTATCTGGTAGGCCTACTTGCAAACTGCATGGAATACAATTTAGAATTAGGCCTACAACAATCGTAATCGTAAACTCGAGATTTCTACAGCGCCCACAAAAGCGAAGTCGCGGGAACCAGCTTATTCACAGGCGCTCAATCAAAACAGCACGCATGCAGTCATTTATCCTTGGCCTATACTTATTCAGCTGTTTAAATTTGCTTATCAACCGTCCCTGCAAGCATTTCCACTGTTATTAGACGGAACCCATAATGGACTCTATAGCGGTCCCATATATGGACATACTGGTCCGATTTGGCATGCTGGCAGGGTAGCCTGATTTCTGGTTTCTTAACGACTATAGGCTTCGATCAGCCTACTCTTTCTATAACCTTTTATGCAACATCTGCTGCTGATCTCACATAAAACGACCGTCGATTGATATACTTGATTGTGCATTGTGATAACGACAAGTATAGAAGTCAATATAGGCCCTATTAAATTGGATTAGAGCAAAGACTATTTTGTAACATTAATCTACACATGAAATAGTCCTAACTCTACAGCCGTACATATATGCGAAGTAGCGCCTATAGGCCTGTATATTTAGCACCTTTCTACACGGAAATCAATATGTAGCCTATATAAATTCTGATATAATTAGGGTTGTTAACGATTACATTTTTTTAACAGTTAACTAAGAAATAACGATTAATCAATGATTAATTGTGATTAAATGTATTCCCCAATAGGCTAAGTAATGACAAATACTGAGCGCCTCTGAATAGGCTAGAGGCGCGCTTTATAAATGCCCAGATACAATACAATACAAATACTAACTTAGCATTATTGATTGTTTATGTTTTAATAGTATTAATAATATTTATTGCTAGCTAGTAGGTATACTTAGAAGTTATTTATTCATATAAGTAGTTTTGGTTACGTTTTTCAGTTCAAGTGTCCTTCAATCAATTACGTAGGCCTATATATATAGGCCTATCAACCACCATGCTAACACTGCTCTAGGTCTTGTTGACAATAATCGTTAAAATTTAATTTATCGCTAGAATTAATTAACGATTAATCGATTAATTAATTGTCAACTTCCTCAGCCCTAGACTTGCAGTCTAAAATATGCTTATTTTTCTTTTCCAGTTGGTAACTGCTAACTGTGTGCCGATGGTGGTAAAAGATACGGTAGCCACGAATGGCATAGTTCATACGGTGCAGAATTTGTTGCCGACTGTCAAGAAAAGTCTGGACCAGATCGTCTTGGATAGTCCTCAGCTCACCCAGCTCAGTAAAGGTATCTGAGTGACATATCATGTTTCATTTAATAGGCGCTATATCAAGTGATACATGCATACACACAAATACATATATACATACATGCATACATACACACACACATAATTATACGCATACATTATTGATGCGAGTCAGATTCATATTTCGATGTGACGGAGGGCGCATTAAAAATTTAATTAATTAATTATTATTATTATTATTATTATTATTATTATTATTATTATTATTATTATTATTAATACATGCATACATAAACTACATACATGCATACATACACACACGCACATACGTACTGTGGCGATACGGCTCTCGAGTGGAAGGATGTCTGCCTAGGTAAGGCCCTTGCGGTCTGCAAGAGACAAATATTCTTTATTCAAATCAAAGAGCTGAGCCGGTCCGGGCTCTGAGCTCCGATTAATGAAAGTCACAATTATCAAACTTCCGTGTCAGTTCACAGACGATCGCAATGTAACTCAACGCAATGTCCATTGTCTATTGGAAAAGCTATCTGGTGACCGCTGGCACCGTCGAACTCAAAGAAATGACAATCACTTCACGCAATTGACGCAAATCGCAACGTTCAGAACTTCGTCGAGCGCTTCAGTCCGTTCGGAACACTGTCTGCGTGCTCCCGAAGATCACGAGGAGTGTCTCTGGCGACGAATAGCCTCGGAATAGGTAAAGCACGACGACCATTCGCAGTCTTTCAACGACGACTCTCCACGGCGTTCTCAACGACGACTGTTTGACTACACGACTTTCGAAGTGTCCGTGTTCACCAGCGTGCTACCGACCGATCGATCCGACGTGTGCTTTTCCGACGTGTGTCCCCTTGATCGTGGAAGGACTCCC
Organism: Aporrectodea caliginosa; assembly: GCA_020284085.1. Classification (NCBI taxonomy): domain Eukaryota; kingdom Metazoa; phylum Annelida; class Clitellata; order Crassiclitellata; family Lumbricidae; genus Aporrectodea; species Aporrectodea caliginosa. Next base: position 765,491 of record JACEVL010000368.1, read on the forward strand.
TTTATATAGCCCTCTGACTGCTGACGTGGGGAGTGACAAAGCGCGGCAAGGCATAGTGTGTCAAGCCGTGGCAACGTGGCAAGCCGAAGTGTGGCAAGCCGAGGCAGTGTGGCAAGCCAATGTGTGGCAAGCCGAGGCAACGTGGGAAACCGAAGTGTGGCAAGCCGAGGCGTGGCAAGCCAATCAGAGTGTGGCAAGCTGTGGCAAGGCGGAGCGTGGCAAGCCGTGGCGACGTGGCAACTGGCAAGCCGAATTGTGGTCAGCCGAGGCAGTGTGGCAAGGGGCGTGGAGGAAGCAAGACATCGTTGAAGACACGCGGCGTGGGCGTAGCAGGCGCGTGGCATCCCAGGCACCCGTGGCACCGAATAGAAATAGCAATCAAAAACCCAAATTCGCAACAGTACGTACATGTGTATGTAATTTATAAACTATGTAGACTACAAGGAAAGGTATTGGTGGTGTTGGTGATGGTAGTGTAATGATGGCGGTGACGGTAAAAGTGTTGCTGGTAAAATTTAGTCGGCCTATAGCATAACTGAAGACAGCTTCTCACCTGTGATAATTCGCGGTTTCTTTTCAGTCATAGGGCAACTGCAGCTGAACGAACACGGCAATTACACGTTGTTTGCACCGACTGATGCAGCCTTTCAGAATCTGAAACCCAATCTCAAGGATAAGATTTTCAAGGGACAGCAATGCGGAATAGGTGAGAAACGCAACGATACCTTGTGACAAATGATTGTAAACTAAGCTGTCTATTATTAATTCGTGATTGAGTGGAACTGTAGGACTAGGCTACAGGTTGAGCTCAGACAATTCACTTGTTTTAAAATATTGAGCGCAGACTATTAATATTCGTTTAAAACACTGACCTGAGATAAATTATCTGTTATAATCTATTACCTCTTCTTGTGTCTCTGAATCTGTGTTTAGAGAAATTCTTAATTTTAGGTATTCATTCATTTATTCATTCAGGGCATTTATATAGCGCCTCTTCAAGAAGCTACTCAGAAGCGCTCCTGGCCCAGCCACGACTAAAGAAAAAGACTTGAGGGACTTGTAGAACCCTGCCGGTTGGCTCACAAGTAAAGAGCGGAGCTTAAGCGGGAGGTCATTCCAGGTGGAAGGTCCCACAACCGAAAAAGCATGGTGCTGCTTAATAGCCAAGCGTGCCCGTGGAACTAGGAGCTCACCCTCGTCGTAGAACGAAGTGCCCGACGCGCTGCAACGTCGGACACTGGGCGGCAAAGATCACGCAAGTAAGATGGAGCACAGCCAAGAACGCAGCGAGAAACTACAGCAGCAGTGCGGTATGAGATCCGCTGAGAGATAGGCGGCAGCCAGTGCAACACATCACGTATGTATGCAGAGACAGGAGAGAACTTAGGTAGTCGTCCAATGAGACGAGCAGCCGAGCGTAGAACTCGATCTAGTCGCCCCAGAACCCCAAGAGGAAGGCCAGCAAGTAGGGAGCAACAGTTGTCAATTCGACTGGTAACAAAGGCGTGAACAAGGACCACGATCGCATCATGAGAGAGAGAGAGAGAGAGAGAGAGAGAGAGAGAGAGAGAGAGAGAGAGAGAGAGAGAGAGAGAGAGAGAGAGAGAGAGCTGACGAAGCTGATAATAACAACTCCGTGCAACCATGCAGGTTCACATGTTGAGACAAAGTAAGCTCAGAGTCAAGAGTAAGTCCCAGATCACGAACTGTGACGGAAAAGGTTATGTGAGGAAAGAGCAAGGTAAGTTGGGAAAAGTCGATACCCTGAAGTTGCCTACGGCCACCCAACCAAATAAGTTGTGTTTTAGAGGGATTTAAGAGTAGCCGATTGGAGGCCATCCAAGAAGAGAGGACAGAGCGAAATAAGCCATGGCTTAGGGCCCCACAACGTTTTGAGGGCCCCCAACTGTCAGGAAATATAAAATCAGATGGTACAAAGGTCCTATTTGACATGGCTTAGGGCCCCACAACGTTTTGAGGGGCCCCAACTGTCAGGAAATAATAAATCAGATGGTACAAAGGTCCTATTTGACAATTTTCTTCTGGAAAAAAGACGGAAAACCCAAAAAAAGTCATCAGAAATTTTTCAAAGTAATAAACATGGTTTTTCTCCAAATCTGGGAAAAAAAATTTTGCATGGCTTTCCGGTTAGGGCCCCCGGATGTCTTACCCCGGCTCTTAGCTTAGGGCCCCCGAAAGTCTTAATCCGGCCCTGAGAGAGGACATCCATAGTCAGACACATCTGGCTTACAGTTACTGTAGCCACCACATCCGTGGAATGGGTGTGGATGTAGGCTTGCACATCATCGGCAAATAGTTGGTGCAGAAGCCTCTGAGATGCCAGCAAGGGGCAGACATCAGCAGTATAAAGAAGGTATAGCAGTGGGCCCAGGACAGAACCCTGGGGCACCCCAAAAGGAGCAGGGACCCAAAGAGACCTGGACGAACCAAGGACTACACAGTTTGAGCAGTCAGTTAAGAAAGATGTAAGCCAACCCAGAGGCTGGTCCACAAAGCCAAAGGAAGTAGAGAGGCGCTGTAAGAGAATGGAGTGGTCCACAGAGTCAAAGGCAGAGCTTACGTCAAAGAGAGCAAGAAGAGTAACCTGACCACGGTTAATTGCGCTATAGAAGTCCGACAAAAGTCGAAGCAGGAGAGTCTCCGTGGAGTGGAGGTATACGTCGTGGTAGGTAGGTATTGTATCTGGCAGTCATTTTATTTAACTGAAGACTGGTTTATCTGCTATTATAGACACTTTACGCATTGATGCTCGTAATCGACTATTTTATTAAAGAAGTTGATGTATAGGCCTAATAATCAGAAGACTGTGTTGTTAAATACAGTAGAAGTGACAAGTGTTGAATATTATGCAATCAGTATTTAATATCCAGTTAAAGTCAAATCGTAGGGCCTACCTTCCGTCCGTGTCATACGTTTCCTCATTCTGTATACTGTTTCTGTTGATGCCAAATTTAAATTATGTTTGTGGGTTTTGATTGGATTACTGTTCTGGGTGTTCTGTTCTAAGCTAGCAGGTTCTAGGCAAGGATGAATCTGCTTTAAACGATCGGTTTTCTCTGCAGAGTTTCTTAGACAACATCTGCTTCCGAATGTTGTCTGTTCGGCTGTGGTCGAGACTCAGGCATTGACTAAGAATGTTCTGCATCATCTGATTAACCTGGTTCGTGCATCCGGGAACCTGACAGCCAATGGAGCGTCTGTGCTTGAGACAGACATCATGGCAACAAATGGAGTGATGCATACCATTGATCGAGTGCTTATTCCGAAGAACGGTAAATTGCCATCCTCTGTTCAGTGTCCTGTCCTATCGTTTATTCAACATGCAGTTTACCTATTCTAGTCCAGTCTAATCGCTGCGCTTTTATGAGGTACTTAAAAGGCGCTGTATAAAGTCCAATGACACATAGGTCTACATGCATTCTAACGACTACTTTCTTAATGCCAAGACACCCATCAACATTCTACTCAATTAGTCCAGTGACTTAGTTTTATGAGCCCTGAAGAAATCCAATGATTATGATGACAATTATACGAAGTTTAGATTGTGCAACGTTATGGTTGACTATTTTTATTTACTTTTTGAGGTGCTCAAACAAACAGCTAGACTTGCCATGACTTTACTACTAAGTTCGCGTGTAGTATAAAAAGAACCATGACATTTTTATCTTACTATACTAAGTTTAACCTTATAAAATTTTCAAGCATGCCTGTTTTATTAGAGACATCTGCAAGTTTTCCATAGGCCTAGTTTTGGCTCAGATATCATGTTGCGTTTAGGCGATGTCTCAGATCTTCATTACTTGTTATCATTGCCTAGCATTATTTTTACAATGCCATCGTGAATTTGTGATTTAATAAAAATTAATCCTGCTTTGACAGCTGGCGATATAGTTGACGTGCTGGATCGACATGAAACCAAAGAATTCCTCCGATTGATAACCGATGCGGGACTAACTAAGCGATTACATGACCTGAACAACTTCACAATATTCGTGCCAACTAATGATGCTCTGCAGGTGCGAGCGAATTTTGCTCATATATTATTTGCTCAATTGACTTGCAGACTTCTAGCTTTAACTTGATATTCCGTAAATGTGGGCGAATAGGAGAGAGAGTAGGGCCTAAGTGCGTGAGAGAGACACAGAGAGAGAGAGAGAGAGAGAGAGAGAGAGAGAGAGAGAGAGAGAGAGACACACAGACAGAAACAGACAGACAGAGACAGACAAACACAGGGCCGTATTTACTGTGGTGGAGGCCCCAGTGCACCGCTGTGGTGGAGGCCATGCAAGCCGCAGGCCAGGTGCGGATGATGCCTGAAAGTCGGCAGTTATATGCTGGCTCACTAGTCACGACTCGCGAAACACGACGCGTCAACTCCAGCATATCCCAAAGCCAAGGATGTAATTGAAGCTAGGATAATCTATCGTTTTAGCGTTCTAAATTATTGTAGCATTGTAGCACTATTATTCTTCATCAATCCAGCTTAGGCAGGAATTCGTTTCATCATCAATCCAGCTTCTATTTAAACAACAATTATCCAACTTCTATTTAAGCAAGAATCTCTTTCTCAGTCTCGCTTCTATTTAAGCCAAAATTGTTCATCAATCCGACTTCTATTTAGCAAGAATTCTTTTCGTTAATCCGACTTGTATTCCAACAACTCTGAAACCCATATAGGCTACAGTGGCAAATAACTTAGAATGCTGAAAACATACTTTATTTTAGTCTGTTGACGCAGTCAGATAAATTTCGAACACAAAGCTTTCTACCAGTCATTGATCAGTTTGTTATTGCTTTGCAACATCCACTTGGTGCTTACGAGCTTATTTCGTCTCGGTTCGGTTTCCTACGTAAACTGCATATACTTTCATCACAAGAACTACTGGCGGCAGCATCGAATCTCATTGAGGTCTATAAAGACGATCTTGATTTATGCTTAGGAAGGGAGTTTGTGCAGTTTGTTGACTTTTTGGAAACATTCAAGGACGAAAAAGCTCAAGACGTCTCTCGAGAGCATTTCATGTATCAGCTGATACTCGAGAGACAAGTTCAAGGTTCATTTCCTACTGTGGAAATAGCACTCCGCGTGTTAATGTGGAAATAGCACTCCGCGTGTATTTAGTGCTGATGGCCAGTAACTGCAGTGCGGAACGTTCCTTCTCAAAAATGAAACTAATAAAGATCAGACTTCTCACATCAATGGGCATTGAGCGGTTGTCCCATCTGGCTCTGATGAGCATAGAAGCTGACATTCTGCGTGAGATCAACTTTGAGGACCTGGTGACCGAATTTGCGAAGAAGAAAACACGCAAAGTTCCGCTAATTTGACAAAGGCCTAAATTCACGCCCGAGACAAACTACCTTCTAACCTGTTAACTGTTTATTAGTTTTAGATATTTTTTTAATTGTGTCTGCGCGCTGTGCGCTACTGAAATAGTTCATAATCAATTATGAAACACAAGTAAAAAAATTCTTGCATTTGTGGTGGGGGCCCCTATGTGGTGGAGGCCCCTGTGCACTGGCACATAGTGCACATGCCTAAATCCAGGCCTGGACAGACAGAGAGCGACAGACATACAGAGAAGGAGAGGCAGACAGACGAAGAAAGAGAATATAAAAAAATGCAAACAATGCAAAAGCGGGCACCATTGTTCTAGGCCCTATGGCTTTGTAATGATCGTTCTTTATCCGACGACAGAAGAATATCAAGGTTAAAACACCAATGCATTCAGTAGGCCTACTAAGCATCTATACATAGGTACACGTGTTTATCACATAGGCCTAAGCTTAATATCCGTGAGTTGGATTAGGCTAATCTTGATATCCGTGAGTTCAATTAGGCTAAGCTTGTAAGCCAGATACGATCCAGATATGGTTGCAGTTGAGAAGTTGCGGGACTTGAATTTTGCTGGTAACCTAATAGGCAATGTGTTATTCTCGCAGGCTCTTCCAGACGATATTTCTAAGTCCTCGAGTAAAAACTCGAAGGACTTTGAGAAGCTGTTCAATTACCACGTCGTGCCACAGCGCCTTTCCTTTCATAACCTGCATGACAACATGGAGCTGCCAACACTAGATGGAAATAATTACATACGTGTAAACAGCTACCAATCGGTGAATGTTACTAATTGATTCCATTCTTGTGTACAATTGAAATTTATTAACAGTACATGTAGCGGTTTTGTGACTGAAAGACTGTCGAATCGATATATATCTTGATAGCTTGCTCTTCTGGACAAGTAGGCCTACTCTGGCTCTTACACATAGCCTACCTTCATACATTTCATACGAACGTGAGTGCGATCAAATTGTACAATGCACATGAAAGAGTTTGTTATGTTATTTCAGATGACAGCTAGCAGAGATCAAGTTAGCTACTTGTAAGCTATGGTATAGGCCTAATTTGTATATGTTCCCCATCCTCAGAGGTAGAGTAATAATTATGATGTTTAAAGTGTGCTCTTCTGTGACATAATAACAACTGTTGACAATATAAGTACTATAATATATTAGTCCTTAGCGCGTGCCTATTCCTCTTGTAATACTTACGGAGGCCCACGTAGGCTACACAAATATACAGCTACTTCTCTGGGCAGTTGGTAACAGAGCCAATAACACGTCGTCGAAAATATCTTGCACACAGTCATTGTTTGTAATATATCAGTGCAGACAAGGCTCAGACAAAGACCATGGCTGCTAAATTAAAGATCATAAGGATTGCGCTTATTTAGATAAAAAATGTTTCTCTTCACGCATTTTTGAGGATACACTGTGGCCTCAAAGATGCGATTATGACGTAGACTAGGGCCTGATATAGGGGCCTATAGCCTATAAGGGCATGCGGAAGTAGGCCTTCTAAGAGCAAGATCAAGAAAATAGCAGACAAGACAAGTCTATTAAAGACAGTAGGCCTACAGGCTAACATGGAACTGTGTTGAATAGATAGGCCTAAGCAGTGAATGTAACTGACTTTGCGGAAATTGAAATTTTTAAAGAAACATTATCTTTCTTTCCAGTTTCCATTCATCTCCATTAAAACCGTCCAGTGTGCACCCGTCGTGCACTCTTACGTTGACAGCTGCGAAGACATAGTCCATGTTGTGTCAAAGGTCAGTGAACTAAACGTATAGCCTACAACTTCTTTTCTGCTATGTAAGTTTGATTTCCGACAATTAGGGCCTACAATTAGGCCTACATCTTTATGTGACGCATATTCTTTAATTAGAACACCGGTACGCCCTTTATATAGGTCTATTCGTCTGCTGATTCAAACTGTATCACTAAGTTGGCCTAACTGTTTCAGGTGCTGCAACCTCCAAATGGCGATGTCCTGAACATTTTGAAAGCGGATCGGAACTTCAGCTCTCTGGTGGCTTTGGTGGACTTGTTTAAATTGGACAAGCTGTTCACAGCGAAAAAACTACTGACATTCTTCGCCCCCACAAACAAGGTAGGCCCTATACAAATTTACATGTAAGTGTTACTTTTCGGCTTATTGCTTTTATGTAGACGGCAAATAGACCTATAGACCTGATACACTTCGTTGTTGGATTGTTTTCCAGGCGTTTGATTCACTCTCTCCAGCAGCTATGAAAAACCTGCGTCAAGATGCAAAAGTGTTTACACGCGTGGTAAAGAGTCACATGATTGCTGGTAAGTACTGTGTAAAAGCCAACTCTATTCAACGAGAGCAATAACTAGTAAAATTACATGTACAGTTTAAGTTCCGATCCTTTTTCACCGCGTGATTGTACGCGTAACTCAGATTGCAGTGTTTATTCTGCTAATATGAGTATTAAATGAAAAGTGTGGCCGTCTATAGTAGGATGCAATATGACCAGCGCAGTGATTGACCACATTCTGTTCAATCGTTGTTTCATGTTGCTAGGTTGGGAGCGCCTCTGGCGAGGCCAACTCTAAGTGGTGCTATATAAATTCGCAACATCAATTACGATTACCTGAATAAATAGAGTACAAGGTCCTGTGTCTTCCTATCTTTGTCAGTTATCTACAATCCACCACGCGGATCCGCTCAACCCACTCCTCTTCCGCCCTAAACTTCTCCGCCCTCCCGTCACCTCATCCCTAAAAATTTAGAAATCGTTTCGTAGTCTTAGCCATCAACGTATATACGTCAATGGTCTTAGCTGTTCAGCTCCTCTAGAATAAACTCCCGCCAGAATCAGTAATCGTGAATAAGCTGGTACCATGCGCTAAGTGCGCACGGCGCTGTATAGCATAATTGTGGAATTTACAATAAAGATATGGTTATCTAGATCTTTATAGGAAATTTTAAAAAATGCACGTGTTGTTATAAATCTCTGCGCAGACAAATAACTAACAATAAGGTCTACTCATTTCCCTCCAGTCCTGTTCTGATTCCTGCTCTAGATCTACCTCTCTCGCCGCTTCAGTTCTAAACACCATTCACTAACCTATCACTGGCTGACCTTGGATCTTGAGCGAATTTCCATGACCTTGAACCTAATCTGACCTTATCTGCCTACCTATGTTGTTTGACTTAGTGCTTGCGAATAAGCTTGTTCCCGAGATTTAGCCTTTGGCTCTATAGAAATCTCGAGATTACGATCACGAATACAGTTAGCCTAAACACATAGGCCTACATGAATACGTGCCCAAATGCATAAATGCATGCGTCATCATACGCATATAATTAGGGCATAAATTATAAGCTATGTGTAGGCCTAGGTATTAGGGCGGCCTATGACTAGTGTGTAAGTGTGTGTTATTATTATTATATGTAACTGACCACCTATAGGCTTACGATTGCTTTCAAATAGTTATAAAATGCTACCTGACATAATCTTAGCGTTTAATTGTGAACATTACCGTAGGCTAGGCCTAGCCTGCATCGTACTTTATCAGGCTCTGGACAGGCGCCCTTCTTTTTCTAATTCGGGACCGAACCTCTACAGTTGTGAGTTCTAATTAAGCCACTCTATTGCTCACGCCTGCCAGGTCACTTGTATTCACAAAGCAGACAGCAGCTGCTGGTGGGTACACCGTCTACGTTTGGGAACAGTCTACTTATTGACTGGATATCAAATACCGTAAGCCTAAACTCTGGGATGCATGTCAACCTGGCTTCTTCACAACATAGCAAATGTGCATTCCATATTAGTGACGACTTTTATTTTCAGAAAATGACACCTACCATAGGCCTACGTCTTAATTTAAGTGCTAGGTTACTAAGTAGGGTATACTGACCACACCTGCAAGATTAAGAAATTAAAGTAGGAAATTAAATTTCAATGTTACAGGTGTCCTGTGTTGCAGTGGAATTTTCCAGGATACCTTCCCCTTCTCTGTACCAGAGTTAAACCTAGACGATGGGGATGTTTCGCTTGGAAACGATGACAGCGTTTCGTTTAATGGCGTTCCCGTGATATTATGTGACCAGACAGCCACGAACGGGGTTGTTCACGGCATCGACCAGTTCGTCCCAGAGGTTCTCACCAAGTTCGGGATCGACCGTAGGGCTAAATTACGGAGGCGTCTAGGCCGACTTCTCGGTTCTGACAATTTTCGACATCGTTGATTAATACGATTAGGAAAAACGGTAGGCCTATAACATATGACAGCCTATTGCACTAAGTTTGTATAGGCCCAAGTTCAATCAGAAGTTCAGGCATTTGGCATTGTATCAATAGGCCTACGTTCGGAATTCATAATTGCAACTTTCTATGATTCTATCATTTTTCAGTTGTATATCGAATTACGTTTACAAAGTCATAAATAGAAATTAAAAAAGTGCTTTTATTTTTACAAATGCTTCAGGTATTTAATGATTCTGTTTTTTCTCAATAAAACATTCAATATATTTTACATTTTAAACAAAGGAATGGTTGTTGTTGATATTCTGGCAGGCTTTATGTAGGCTATACCTTTTGTATTTGTATAGTGCCCCGAGCCCTCCAGTAATCAATCTTTCGAGAGCTTTTGAAAGTAATTTGTGCGGATGCCGAACGAACACACATAAAAGCGTCAACGGGGCATAACTGGGGCTGAGTGGGGCCATACAGTAGTTTAAACTGAACTTTTTGATAGACTTGATATGGTCCTGGCCGGTGTTGAAAGAGCGTCAGCATGAATTTCGTGTAAGAAGTAGGAGGGGCAGAGCACATCTGTTTCCCCTTATTTTCGAGTGGAGAAACATGGCCATTATATACCCTATTCCCAGGAAAAAACCACCAAATACTTTAGACGAATATTAAGTTTGGTTCGAGGTCAAGGTTCAAGGATCAGGCAGGTAGACAGGATAGTAACAGCTGTAGGCCTACAGCTTCGAAAGTATTATTTAAGTGACTTTTCACCACAGTATGCACAAGTGCACTCACTGACAACAAACTTTCCAGCAATAGATAGCAAACGAAATACCAATGAATGTTGTTAATATTCTGTATGGTTAACAACCTCTATAGACAGCCATTGGAGAAAAAATTGTTGTTAGCCACTTCATTTGTGCAATTAGTTGATCCCCGATTCAGTATTTAAAAACTGGTTGCATTTTAAATAACTAAACAAAATGTGTTAACATTTTCTTACATTTTATTATATATAAATGTTACATCTCATCTTGAATTACAGCTGTATCCAGAATTCTTTAACTGGAAACTGAGTGTTTCACCGAGTGTTTTAAATCAAATAAAAACTGTCCTAAAAAGATAAAACCGACCTAAACAAGCTGAAAGAACAACATAGCATAAATCATTAAATTGCATTATATGTACGACAGAAATTTATCTACAATTTCATAATCTTTGATTAGTTGTAACAATGAAACCTTCATTTGGCAACTATGTAGAGGTCTTAACTTATTAGACTTGCTATTTCTTTCTTTTACTCATGTTTCTGAGTGGTTGTTGTCGGGATCTTGCCACCATGGACTAGTCCAAAGGAAAGCATTTCATGTTACTGATAGGACAGTAAAGGCCATGGATTGGTGCTGATCATCGTTCCACTGTGGTGACACTCTTCAACAATAGCCAGCTGCATAGAATGTCGTCCTCCACAGACCCAGTGGCCGAGGAATGCCTGGATGCAGCAACTTCTACCCTTCTGCAAGGGACTGCTGGGTGTTCATGTGTTTCTAGCCTTGTCAAGTCATCGCTCCTCTTCTTCAATGGCTACACAGTCCAGGAACTCCAAACTTGTTATATTTGTGTTGGATAGATTCCCTATTGGATGGGCCCGTATGGAACTTCCCAGAGGTGACTGGTCATCTCAGCACTGTTTGCTTATTGATATATTTTTTTTCTAAAGTACTTAAACATCATTTACGTTGGCACAGGTACTTAAAAGGCACTTTACTAAGTGTCTAGATACATAGACATCTATATATACACATACAAATTATTTTCTAAGCGAATTCAATAGATTCAATACTTTTTATTAGGGCTGGGCATTTAACGCGTTATTAACGCGATTAATGCGTTAATTAATTAACGCGATTAAATTTTGTAACGTAGTTAATGCGATTGTCACTGAGCCCAATTATTTCTAGAAATGCGCTAAAATAATTCTTGATAAAACCGCTCAGTTTAAACTTCAAACTTTAAGGTAAAAACTAAAAAGTAAAACCAAGTACAGTAAAAGCATGTTGACTTTGTTTATTGACTGCAAGCATTTACAAAGCGCATATTTAACGTAACTACTCAAGAGTCGGTAGAGTAATTGTACTTGTTATCTAAATAATTATTGTCACATGCGTTAAAAATTAATCGCATTAAAAATTTTAATCGTGCGATTAATTTCGATTAAAATTTTTAATCATTGCCCAGCCCTACTTTTTATACATCTCATACAGTTCAGTAACATTATGACTGACTTCTGACTCTCTATAAATTTAAAACTTAGTTTGTTTTACATTGAACACATCCTTCACTGTTAAGGAAACAGTACGTTTACATTATCTAGTTTTGTGTGCAATCATCTTTAATAGTAACGGTTTATAATTGAACTAATCATCTTAAATAAATTCACACTGAATTAATCGTAAAATTCATACAGATATACAGGGCTTAAAACCTGCAATTGTTGTATAACATCACAACACTAATCACTTGAAGTATGCATTATGACAAAATCACAAATGAAAGAAAAACCTGAATGTTCAGTAATACTAATTGTTCCATGCAATTTCAATGCTGGATAGCATGTAACAGCTGGCAGTGTAACACATTGGAATAGCAAGCAGTTCTGACTTACATGATCTGTTATACAAGAACATAAAGTTAACTTGATTAATCATGAGAATAAACATCAATGCAAGCCCTAAACGAGGTCGCTCCATTTATCTCACAGCATATAACCAATGAACCTTTAACCCTTGTGACAACTAAAAAGATCATCATTGATCAATTCACTTTCTGTTGCCACATGGAAAGATTAAGAACTCGATATATCCTATTTTACGCAAAATGTTTAAGCAATGCTCTACAAGTAGTTCTATAGCTTTCCCTTCAAATTAAGTAAGATCAGTACACTAATATTAAAAAATATCTGGCTTTATTCCTAACACAATGCTGTTGCTTTTCATTAAGGACTCAAAATAATGAAACCTAACACATGAAGAGTTAAAGGGTTTCAAAAACTTCAGTACCTTTCAAAGCATTACATTCAAAATTATGCTATTTTACGTGCCACATTTTTGCAGAACAATTAACGTGAAACATTTTTACAAATACAAATTTTGGCAAGTGTCTTAATAACATTTCAGTTTCTTGCCCAGGAATCAGAATTGCTTTTGAGAAAACGCCGAAGGCCTTGGAAAAGTTTAACAAACCAGACAATGTTAATTGAGTCGAGAATGAGGCACGTCGAGATCAGGACATACCAAAGATACCCGAGACGATCGCAGTCAGGAGAACCGTAGATGCTGTAGACCTTGAGCCAATAAGGCGGAATGGTTGCAATGCGAGCGAGAAAAAATGTCGTGGTCATGGTGATGGCATTAAGCACGAAGATACGTGATTTCCTTGGATAGCCCATCACATCAAGAAACCATCTGAAATATTATAGATACAGATGATACTAATTAAATTCATAATGACAGATAAATGATAAAATTATATACCTTTCAGATCAAATTCTTTCCAAAAGTTTCTGTGGGAACAACCAACAAATATACTAATCAACCTAATTTTCCACGAGCTCTGTTGTTGATCTTTCAGGGTTATCAATCAATTGGGTTTTGAACCATATGCTCGCCCGATTTGAATCATACCATAAACTTGCGAAAATAGAGTCTGGTTTTCTTGTGTATTATTACTGAATTAAGATTAGCAACAAAAGTAATTCAGTCACCGACATACGAGTTCTCAACACACTTGAATTTAATGACACTTGTAGCTTAAACTATCAACCGAGTATTCGAGAGAATTCACCACAAGATATGTTTCTAATCTCATAACAATGCTTTTGCAACTTCCTTATATAGGCTGCTTCAAGCCAAGTCATCAGCAGTGTTGTGACTATTTAAATAATAAATACTATTTAAATAGTATTTAAATAGTTTATGACTATTGACACCACTATTTAAAATAGTCATGAAAAAGGTCCTATTGAAATAGTATTTAAATAGTGTGCACCTATTTACTATTTAGCAAAAAGTAAATAGTCAAACACCAGTCTTAGAAGAATAAATTTAAAACTTAACTTCTGTAATTTCTTAGTTATTATTATTAACTTTACACAAAAAAATGTTATCCCACAACCTACTGTTAACCACACCTGCAATTCATACATCATTCTAACCAACACACTTGTAAAATAACTATTATAATTAAATCAACATGAAGCAATGTTTTATGAATTCTGTAATTTCAAGACTTCTGTATCAGATCCTCAAGAACTAAATTAATATTCCTTCCACCAGATAAATTGATAGTTCCTGGTGTTGATCATGTGCCTAACAATATTAACGTAAGTCATTATTTTTGCCTGTTGCCATTGACAAAAACTTCAGAAATAAAGCAGTTTTCACCCTTTCTCTAATGTGGAGTTTCCATTAGCCTAAAACAACTTTATTGCAGAAACAGATATTTCGTGTATTTTTTAGGGACCTGCTGCCAGCCAAAAGTAGTTATATAATTATATATGTTCATATAATGTATGTATGTATGTATGTATGTATGTATGTATGTAACTGACACCGATAAAAGTTAAATAGTTTTTAAATAGTCAAGTGGTATTTGCAATAGTTTGCACCTATTGACTATTTTAAATACTATTGAAATAGTTTTTTACAGGTACTATTTACTATTCTATTTAAATAGTCAACCTGACTATTTGTCCCAACACTGGTCATCAGTCACTGCTGTGTCATTCAGTGAGCACAAGGGCCAACCAATCAGAAGCATATATTTAAAATGTGTACAATTAGGAATCTCTTAAAATCAGCACAAGCAAATCATAATCAAGTCAACAACTTGATGACTCATCAATGTGGCTCAATAGAAATTTCTCATTATACACACATTTTTACTCGTCAGCGGTAAATTACATTCACAAGTCCGTCTACATAAAAAAATTATCAACTTCCTGCAGCTTTGCAGCTTAAGCAAGGCACCATAATGTTAAATTGATGTGCATATGATGTTCAAAAATAATATTATGCAACACTAATATTTAAGTCAACATATATAACTATGAAGACTTACCGTTGGTTCACAAAGGGTGTTGAAAATTCTGCCATTAACCGGTAGTTTGCAAACCAAGACAAAGCACCATACGTCTAAAATTCAAATGGATCTCTTCAATTTAAATACATGCATATAACGAAAACATTTGGACAAGATGCTACGTAATTGGTTCTTTTTGTCGCATTAAAGGTTACTTCTGCCAACAAATTTTGGTATGGCCCTGGTGGTAACAGTTGGGTACCACAATGCCTACTGGCAGGAACTTGGTTACCATGTCTCAAATTGTAACTGGCCACAGTGACAACCAGGGCAAAGTATCTGTTCGCACACACTTCAAGAATGCAATGGCTTGCCTTATCAGTGGTAGGATCGTCTGGAATGGTCTTCCTTTAGATTTGCATCATCTCCTCGCTAGATATGCAACTTTTACTTTAATTATTCTGCTTTGCCATCAGCCTGGAGCACTTCTGAACAGATATCTCAGAGAAGTGCTATATAAATTTACTGAATGAATGAATGTCATCTGCAAAAAAACAGTGTCTTTTAAAGCAAAAAATTGTCAGCCACTACCTGTCCTGAAAAACAGCAATTTAAGGACTCCAACTAACCATGACAAAGTAGAAGGCATAGATTGAGACTGCATGATGGAACATGTAACAGCATTCACCAACTTCACGATAATTTGCAAGCGTCAACAAACCATCTGCACAAAATTACACAGTACTATATTTCTTACCACACACATCTTCAAAACTTAGACTCAAAACAACACTGGATACAAGAAACTCACTGACACTGATTTTGAAGTCACCATACAAACTTTAACAGTCATCACACTTCATTTGGGCATGTTACTGTACATTCGAATATTTACAAGGACTACAGCTACATCAGGAGTGCCATGAATAGGCACAGTACTCAGTACTAATCCTCAAGCAGTAATGTAGTGTTGTTTTCAAGTACTTGTGTTTACAAGCCAAGTACTTTACAACATTTGTACTCAAGTTGTACTTGTAAAATCATCTTTGTGGGTGTTTAATACCTAAATTTAAATTAAGTTTATGCCTATTTTACCATAGATAGACATGGAATTCTGCACATAAGGTAGTATAGAAGATAAAATGAACCTATACTTGAAAGACAGGACAAGCATATACAGAGAAACAGAAGGTAAAGAGATTACAGTTGATTGCACATGTTGCTCATAAATGTGTAAAAGGACAATTAAGGAAACAATAAAGAGATGAAGATCAGAAACAGATAAAGTAAAACAGGTAAAGGTACGAAAAACTAGTTAGACAAAGCAAAGCAATCATTTGTTTTTCTGCATTTCAATGCAGCCAGTCATGATCAGAAACATGGGCTCATAGACTGTTTAATCCAATACAAAAGACATCATCCATAAGCAACTTTTCTTTGCGAATTTAATGCTTTACACTTTAATGATGAGAGTGTACTAAAAGCGACTGGGAAACCAATGCACCTCGTCGTTAAAGCATTAACAAACATATTAGTTGCATACAACATGTCCAATTGAAACCCTAGACTTAAGAGGAAAAGAAAAGATCATCAACCATCTTAATACCAGAACAAGAGAAAAACTGATCCACCTCAACATATAAGAAAAGCTTATATTTAAATAGGATAAATTTTAAAAATGATTAATTGTCATGATAGGCTGATACTTTAAGAAGTGTTCAACATCCAAATGAACAAACCTGAAATCATGTAGCCAACTACAATCGCACAGTTGTACTTGACAACACCCGAGTCACCCCTGTGAATAAAAATAAATAATAAAAAGATAAATATTAAATCTTACAAGATTATTCTATGCTTTTTCTTTGCAATACTTATCTTTTTGGAGAAATCTTAACAAAATGCTATCTCTATCATGCTCTCTCTATCATACATGATTTTTCAGGAAAAAAAATTCAAATAAAATGTACAATTAAGAATCCTTATCATGTTCAGAAAGTTTATATCACAATCATAAAGATAAATAACCTTATGACAAACAAATATTTACGAAATAAAGGCTTTAATGTAACTTTACGCTTTACCATTATCAGGTTGACTCAGCCTTCCACTCCCTAGTGGCAACTGCAAAATGAGCAGGACAGATGGGCGCCTTGCAGGTTGACTTACAGTTAAATTCGACTCCTGTTAAACTTGTTATCTTTACTACTATGTCAAGTAATCTTATTGCATACTTGTCAGTTTGAATTAATAAATGAATATTGTTATTATTATTATGTAAAAAAATGTTGTAAATAAGTTTAGTGTATCTGACCTTTGAAACTGATACCTTCAGTGAAAGTAATTTGCTTCAGCAACACAGCTAGGCTGTTGTCAGATCCTGTGATCAAGGGATTGCATATTTGAGTAGTTTCTAAAGGGGCAAGTAAACAAGTATCACTTTTACCTGTTGTAGTACAAGAAATGTTTTACTGATAAATGTAATTAAACGCAGTGTTTGGTATAAACACTGGCCCACATGACACCAGCTATTGCAAAAAACGCTACCCGGAGAAAGTCTTTTGAATTTAGTAATGCTGTTTTGATTTTGCAATTGCTTTAACTTATTTATGCTTTACTACAAGAATCTTTACAGCAATGAAGATAATCTTTACCATATGGGATCGTTGTTAATTTCATCTTCATATAACAGGACGTAGAGACAGAAGGCACTGACGAGAACTGCATGAATGCTGGAGTTCGTTCTGCAACAATTCAAAGCAGAAAAAGATTCATCACTTTCATTGCACTGTAAAATTACTAATATTGCAAAGGCATATGCCATACAGCTGTACAATTCAACAGTTTCATGTAACTAACAATTTTCTTAAGCACTGCTAGCTTTCACTTGTATGCACTGAAAGTAATAGCACATGAACTTAAAACTTATCCTTGTAGCGGATTAAAAGCTTATCAAATTTATCGTTAACTTAACTTATTACTTAATATAGGGCTTAGTATAAGCTAGCTAATTACAGAAGTGTTTAACTAGAAAAGTGGCGCTATAATATAAGAGCCGTTGGAATCAGCAAACTCAGGTATCACATGGTCCAACATGTTCGATAAGTTACCATAGTGATGGACAACGCCAGCGAATAAGCACGCTTAAAAGACAGGCTTCAATACAGAACGATGGAGTTGATCACTTGGTAGCGATCCAACGTTCCAATTGAAGCGAAGAAACGTCTGTTTCGGATAATAAATTGATGGATTTATGCCTCGGATAACTATGCTTTGTTAACGAGTCATAGCATCGTACAGCGGACTTCGTACAGCAAAGAATCTGGGCCAGGCATGGCAGAGAAACTTTCTAACTGACCGCTTATAGATGCTGATAAAATAGAAACAGGGTTTTCACATGAATAGGTTCACCATATGTCCAAGTACGCAATGAAAGTTAGCTTATGACACAGGGCACTGAGCCAAAATTATCCAATGAACTGGTAAAGCAGATGGCAACAGCATTGTAAAAAGAAAATATTTGAAAAGTCAGTGCATATGAACACAGAAAACTGTAAAACATGCATTGTACTAAGTAGTTAAATTATAAACAAATCCAGATTTGATTGCCCTGAACAGGATTTAATGCACAACGATACATATGTAACATCAGACAATTTTTTCTTACCTTGCATTCCACTGAATCTGCTTAGCATATGACAGTGTTTTGTAGATTGGAAAATATCTAAAGGAAATCTTTGGACCGACTTTCTTGTAGAATGTAAGAAAAGAGGCACAACTTAGGGCTGCGTATGGATAATACGATGTATCCATCTACAGAAGTTCAGAAATGATCGCCATATTACCAAACAGCATTTCAATCAAGATATTATTTCCTTCGCACTGGCTACGGAACCGTCCGGACATTGCCGTTATTTCTTTTCTACGGAACCGTCCGCAAATAATCTATGGGCGATTGCACATATCTATGGCGTGTACATCCGGTTGAAATAAATATTGACAAAAGCCTGTCACGTGAACTTGTTGTCTTCCCGTCGAATTTTTATATGGCGGACAACTTGAGGGTCGGTTAGGGCCAGGTTAGTATTCGTGTGGTCGCTTAGTGTCAAATTAGGCGTCGTGAGGGTCGGTTAGGGTCAGGGTTAGGTTAGTTTCGTTAATCCCTTAACTACTGCGCTATTGATGGATTCGGCTTTCACGCCATAGATATGTGCAATCGCCCATAGATTATTTTGCGGACGGTTCCGTTAGAAAGAAATTACGGCACCGTCCGGACGGTTCCGTAGCCAGTGCCTATTTCCTTATTAATATAATTCTTACACTAATCATTATGATTATCATTAATATTACTCTAATCATTGTCTTCATTGTCACTGCATCATCATTATTGTGTTTACCAGTTTCATTGTTATCAAAAATTTATCGCTAAAACTGAGATATTAGATACAGTTGAATGAATGCATCTAGTAGATTTCGTTTATTAAAAATACTAAGTTGACATACCGCAACTTGTTTACATGGGATAATGAAGGTAATGAAATTAAAAACTATAAGTTTATGCCTTTAGTCTACAAAACTGGACGACTGAAAAAAGCAAAACAGAATAAGTCGATGGCAAAGAAAAGGCAGTAAGCAAAACAGCTTATCATTTCCACAAAATACACATTGTGCATCGTAGTAAGTCTTTAAATAAGGGGCAGTCCCATAAATGACGTCACGCACCTACTGGGGTGAGAGGGGGTCAGAAATTTGTGACGATGTGTGACGTGGGGGAGGGGGGGGGTCAGCCAAGTGTGACGTCACATCACGTCTGTGTAATTAAATTTAACAATTAACAACAATTTAATCTTAAAATAACAGCTCTAATTTTGAGTATTCAAATTTTCATAATTTTTTGATTATTTTAATGTATACGGGCACCATTATTAATAATTTTCTAATTATTTAAATATTTGTCACCATAAGATTTTTAAATACTTATTACAATGACAATAAATGGGCATTGAAACATGTTTTATTATCATGTGGAAGTTTCGTTTTAGGGGGGTCAGAGCTTTGTGACGTCATTTTTCAGGGGGTGTGACTTTTTGTGACGAAGTGTGACGAGGGGGAGGGGGGGTCAAAAATCGGCCAAAATAGCGTGACGTCATTTATGGACGGCCCCTAGGCCTAATCTTCGGTGAAAGAACAGAAAATGATAATACCACGCACAATTAAGATATCAGAGATAAAATCTCAGCGAATCGTAACTTTGACTGGAGGGATCAAAGCCATCGAAAATGCTGCCTTACGCGTACACAGTGTACACATCGACACTGAACTAAATGTAGAGCTATAAAAATGGGAGAGATACGATGTGCAAGCAATTCGCGATCTACGCAGCGATTCTCAAAAGTAGGCGTAATTGTCTTTAAAATCACTGCTAAACGGTTTAAATAATTAAAATAAGTAAAAGCAGAACTAAATAAAACCAAAAGTGGCAATTAGTAGGGTATATTTCCGTTTGAATATCGTCGAAACAAGTCATGTAATCACAGTAAACTCCAATCCGGTGAAAACTTTTGGTCAAACGAATGGTTGTTTATGGTATTGACACTTTTATCCGAAAGTTAACGTGTAAGAAAGCCTAAAATATCATAATAGCCTATAACCATGTCCGCCTTCGCTATTTTAAAAACTGCACAAAATAGGCCTATAATTAAAAATAAAAATATAACTGCAAAGCCATTTATGTAGAGGGTGACAATCATGACATTTCATATTGATGACACTGGCGCCAGCTGGTGTGCTTACGTCTACCGTGGCATTCCCTTGCGTTTTATGCTGGAGAAAGTTGAACTTGCCTTTCGTTATTTTGAAAACGAAAGCGTTATTAGCTGCTGGGCATTAAAATTCGCTGTAATTATGAATTTTAATTAGTAACTTTTGACTCGATTTGATGTCTGGCATAGCTTGCACACGCCCCCACCCCTACAGATAAACGTAGCCATGCCCCCATGACGCAGAAACACCGAGGTTACTCAACTGTGACGACGAAACGTACGGAGAGGAAGATTTTGTTTTCTCTGTGTCTTTGTCGTCCACGGTTCCAGCGAGAGGTTCAGTCAGAGCTGCGCGGCTGCGCCACGAACAGTCGCTAGTGATGGGACGACTCAAGACGCTGGACTGCGGTTCGGGACAAGTCTTGCAATGCCAGATAAGTAAGTAAGTAAGTAAGTAAGTAAGTAAGTAAGTACGTAAGTAATGTCTTCGATTTCCATTTACAAATTCACTATGGGTCAAACAGCTAGAAACATTATTATAAAACATAGAAGTAATATAGGCCCTAATAGCAGTGGCGTAACCAGGGTTTCCCAAAAATTACGCAGTTTCGAAGACCTCTGACTGGTGGGGTCTGGGGACGGGCTGCACCCCCTCCCCAGGGTAAGAAACTTTTTATTTAGGGGTTTGTCCATTTTGGGGATGATCTTATTGGCTAGAAATAATAACATTTTACATCTTTTCTTTGCTAATTACAATTACATAATTTGGTTTTTAAAATTGGCTCAGCTGCAAAGTCCCAGCAGCAACCAACGTAGACTAGAAAGTAGTAGTAGAAACAGACAGAATCAACAAAGAACTGCAATTAACTAAAAATTGATTTTGTTTAACTTCGTACAATTTACATGTAGTAGTCAGTTTTCTATGCACCGTTAGACTGTTACAGTTTTAATGAAATCTAAGATAACAGAATAACTGTGACAAATTCTTGGACCTCACTTTTGATACTGTCAGTGCTTTGTCGCTGTGTGCGATAGGCCTACATAGCCCATAGCCTACTTGCAAAGCGCTTTGGGGATTACGGTAATTGTAGCCGTTAATTCATATAGCGCCTGTTGAAAAGAAAATACTTATAATAAATCAATTATAGTTAATATTAAATCTCAACTTATAACTGAAATAAATTAACGTATGCCTAATTGTAATTGTTTTGTAAGTTTCTTCAATTGCTTTTGTTATTCAATGCATTTTGGGTGTGTGAAGACAAAGTTAACAGTGATTTGCTACAGTCTTATGAATCCTTTACGCAATTTGAACGTGTTAAAAGATTACTGGGACAGCAGTCATTTCTGCTATAGCTGTCGCCGCCGCAATTACACAGATCTTCATGACTAGTTATGGACTTTACCTAGACTTGCTTGATTACACTTGTAACCTATGGTGTAACCAGAGTTGTATTGTCTCGAGACACTGTCTCGGTCTCGAGACGTCTCGAGACAGGGTTTTTGATGTCTCGGTCTCGGTCTCGGTCTCAGACCCCACTGTCTCGGTCTCGGTTTCGAGATCATTTCTTGACTTTTGGAAACTGTCTCGAAGCGACAGTCTCGTCTTTTTGGAAACTGTCTCGAAGCGAAAGTCTTGTTCTCTTGTAGAAGCGGTCTCCAAAGTTCTCGTACAAACTGTATTTTGTTCGGAACTTCGTACAGTATTGCGCTATAAAATTGTCTTGTGCCGAACGGATAACTAGTTAATCGGAAGTGCCAAACAGACAGGAAGTTTAAAAAGCGGTGTTTCTGGTATTAAGATTTAAGAGTATTGAAAAAAGCAGTCTTAAGTTTGCACTTTATTTCCAAAACTTCCAAATGTATCTTGAAATGTCTCATAAAGAACCTGAAATCGTGAAATTTGCATTCACGCAACTTTGAAATCAAACTGAACAAAATAAATAACTGATGCTGTTCGTAACTGTAAAGCCAACATAAGCGAAACTGAAAAATAACAACATCTAAAAATTCTCAAGGTGTTTTCTTAACTTACTTATGTCGGTAAATCTACTAATAGGCCTAGGGCATCTATACTCATTTGGAATTTTGTTGGTTTACAGTTTTTATGAATCACTTCTAGAAGATTTCAGAGTCATGCTGGTTACTTTTCAGTTTCTATATTCGTTTCACTTCCGGTTCCTTTTCCAATCGTTATGTTGGTGGCTCTAAACCGTAAATTCGTTAAAGAATCCATGACTACTTGAATAATGTTTCAAAAGTAGTGGTCGAAAAGTAGAAAGTGGCGTGTTTCGGGAACAGTTTGTTTATGGCCGCAGATGACAAAAGTCGATGTTGTGTTCGCACTGTTGCTTTCAAGGATGCTGAAAATAACGAGTGTGGCACACTAATTGTCGGAACAGAGCAAGTGTTAATCTGGAACGTCGCGTTTTCTTTAAAGTAAACCGACAATGCGTTGATTTGCTGTGTAAATATTTCTGGTAACTGTTCAGAATACTTGTGGTCAGTGTGTCATTAGTCATGACTTGTGAAAAAAATAACTGATGCTATAACTGAAAAATAAAGAGAAATAACTTAAACTGTAACTGAAAAAAAAAAAAATAACTGTTAACTGAAAAATCTGATGATTAACTGTAACTATAACTTTCAACTGAAAAATCATAAATTAGATAACTTTAACTGTAACTGTAACTGAAAAACCATAACTGAAATAACACTGGTTTGCACTTTCATCTCCTTTATTGTCTCACAATTTCTGAAATCGTTCCAATTCACGCAATTTGAAATCAATGAAAACAAAATAAATGGCATGCCGTTCGTCGTTTGTGTAAAGCCAACATAAGCGAAACGCTTGGAACAACATCTAGTTTCTCAAGGAGATGCCTTTAATGCCTTATGTCGCTAAATCGCTAATAGGCCTAGGGCATAATATGGAATTTTGTTGGTTTACATTTTAGAATCATTTAGAAGATTTCAGAATGGCTTAAATATTTAATTTCTTTATAGTTTATACAATTCAGGTGATCGGCTGATTTCAGTGACTCGACCCTTGTATTAGACTTCAAAAGTTGAGAAATATTGTTTCGGGACTTGGGTCCAATGTGCATTTCACTCGTTTTGAACTGTCTCGAACTGTCTTGACCTGGTGTCTCGTCTCGGTCTCGGACCCCACTGTCTCGGTCTCGGTCTCGGACCCCACTGTCTCGGTCTCGGTCTCGGTCTCGGTCTCGAGTTTTATGTCTCGTATACAAGTCTGGGTGTAACCCAGACGACGATATAATTATACTTACTGCATCTGTAGGCTAAATACGATGATTGGGTAAGAAAACCCTCAACTGAAACTTAACTTAGAGGGAAGTGGGGCTGGACTCCGATGCGAGGTAAGATGCCCATCCCCTTTATTTCTACAATTTCGCGTTCCAATCCAGTTTTGAGCATGTAGATTGTTTCGTGACACCGCGTCATGCATATTCATATAATTTATTACGATGTTGATGCTTTTGGGCAATCTGGCGAGATCTTTCACCGCGTCTTCATAGGCGAGGTCTGTCAGTGCCTTAAGAAAGGCGACATCATCCAGCGCCTCTTCACAGAAGAGATCTTTCAGCGCCTCTTCACAGGCGAGATCTTTCAGGGCCTCTTCACAGACGAGATCTTTCAGCGCCTCTTCACAGGCGAGATCTTTCAGGGCCTCTTCACAGACGAGATCTTTCAGCGCCTCTTCACAGACGAGATCTTTCAGCGCCTCTTCACAGGCGAGATCTTTCAGCGCCTCTTCATAGGCGAGGTCTGTCAGTGCCTTAAGAAAGGCGACGTCATCCAGCGCCTCTTCACTGTTGAGATCTTTCAGCGCCTCTTCACAGACGAGATCTTTCAGCATCCCTTCACAGGCGAGATCTTTCAGCGCCTCTTCATAGGCGAGATCTTTCAGCGCTTCTTCATAGGCGAGGTCTGTCAGTGCCTTTAAAAAGGCGACATCATCCAGCGCCTCGTCACAGACGAGAACTTTCAGCGCTCCTTCACAGGCGAGATCTTTCAGCGCCTCTTCACAGGCGAGATCTTTCAGCGCCTCTTCATAGGCGAGGTCTGTCAGTGCCTTAAAAAAGGCGACATCATCCAGCGCCTCGTCACAGACGAGAACTTTCAGGGCCTCTTCACAGAGAAGATCTTTCAGCGCCTCTTCACAGGCGAGATCTTTCAGCGCCTCTTCACAGGCGAGATCTTTCAGCGCCTCTTCATAGGCGAGGTCTGTCAGTGCCTTAAAAAAGGCGACATCATCCAGCGCCTCGTCACAGACGAGAACTTTCAGGGCCTCTTCACAGAGAAGGTCTTTCAGCGTCCCTTCACAGACAAGATCTTTCAGCGCCTCTTCATAGGCGAGGTCTGTCAGTGCCTTAAGAAAGGCGACATCATCCAGCGCCTCGTCACAGACGAGAACTTTCAGCGCTCCTTCACAGGCGAGATCTTTCAGTGCCTCTTCACAGGCGAGATCTTTCAGCGCCTCTTCACAGGCGAGATCTTTCAGCGCCTCTTCACAGACAAGATCTTTCAGAGCCACTTCGCAGACGAGATCTTTCAGCGCCTCTTCATAGGCGAGGTCTGTCAGTGCCTTAAGAAAGGCGACAGCATTCAGCGCCTCTTCACAGACAGAGATCTTTCAGGTCCCCTTCACAGACGAGATCTTTCAGCGCCTCTTCACAGGCGAGATCTTTCAGCGCCTCTTCATAGGCGAGTTGTGTCAGTGCCTTAAGAAAGGCGACATCATCCAGCGCCTCTTCACAGACAAGATCTTTCAACGCCTCTTCACAGACAAGGTCTGTCAGGGCCACTTCACAGACGAGATCTTTCAGCGCCTCTTCATAGTCGAGAGGTCTGTCAGTGCCTTAAGAAAGGCGACGTCATCCAGCGCCTCTTCACAGACGAGGTCTTTCAGCGCCTCTTGCCCTCTTCACAGGCGAGATCTTTCAGTGCCTGTTCACAGGCGAGATCTTTCAGCGCTTCTTCATCTCACAGAAAACCCGCCTCGAAGTAAGCGTCATGTATATACCTCTGTTCCTGGTGAAGTTGAGCTTCCGAAGGCAGCGCTGGACTTCAGTCGTCTTCCATCGGTCGAACTCGACGAGAAGAACGGTAAGTATCGAGCTTCGACGCGTCCACAAAGGGCCTCTCGAAAGGGCGACGCAACCGACGAAACATGATCTCGTTTATCAAGCAGAATAGCAGCCATAATTCGCAAATTATAGCCAAGAAATCGCAAAATATCTGCGATCTTGAGATCCTACCACAAGAACGCTGGAAGGACGATGACAATGACGTCAACAATCAGGCGGGCGGAAATGACGTCAATGCGATATTATGCTTTAGACTTGATAATAATATTATAGTAAGCTTATTAATAATGGCAATAAGTAATTAAGTAAGTAAGTAAGTATAAGCAAGTAAGTAAGCATACTCTTTATTAAACCGGTTGCAGGAGAGCCGCACTCCGGTAGTCCGGTTTACAAACGTCATAGGACAAATACAAAATCAATAGGAGTACAGCATTCTTCCTATAAATGTTTTCCTCATATTATTGTCGATAAGAGTCTCATGACTCTTATCGACTGTAGGCGAAGGGCATAGGCATTAGGTAGTTGTTTTCCTTGGTGGGGGCAACTTATGTAAAGCTGGGTTGTTTAGAACAGCTGTGAAGAGACCGGTATTAGCCTTGTGGCAGAGCCGGTCAAAGATTGGGCTGTCGACGGGGAGGTACCCCCGCCGGATTGTCCTATTTATGAAGGATTGAGCCTGTTTTTATCCCTCTGATGAGCAAAACCCCACAATGCTTAGACTCAACCCGCCCAAGTCAGTGTATATGGTTCGGTAAAACACAGCGCGGGCACTGCTTTTTGGTTAATAGCAGGCCTAATAACATTTTACATCAGTTCTTTGGCAAATTATAATTAGCCTATAATTTCATAATTTGGTTTCTAAAATTGGCTCAGCTGCAAAGTGTAGAACCTAGCCGCACGACATTGACATTCTGCGTCAATAGACCTACTGTTTCGAACTTACTGGCCACACAGGTAGATCAGCTCATTTTGAATCAACGTTCTTAGGCTATGTACTGGGCTTTGCGTGGACCAGATGACATAAGCTTACGACGATTTAAACTAGTGTCGGTCTGTGATCGAAATTTCAGAAGTGTCACGAAATTTGCAGTCCTTCACTATGTCCGCGAAGGGAAATGTTTTGCTGACCGTACAATAACACAGTCTGCACAATAGAAATTCAACGAATAATAGTAGGCCTAATCTAGGATATCAAAACGTATTGTAAATGGCTAAAAAATTTGAGAGCGGCTAAAATCTTTACGCAGTTGCGTAATTGCCGTAATGCTATAGTTACGCGCATGCCTAATAGTAATTAAAAGTCAAGTCGATGGAGTTAGGAATCAATTAAGTCGATAGAGCTTGGAGTCAAGTCGATAGAGTTAACAGTCAAGTCGATAGATTTAGGAGTCAAGTCGATAGAGTTAACAGCCAAGTCGATAGATTTAGGAGTCAAGTCGATAGAGTTAAGAGTCAAGTCGATAGATTTAGGAGTCAAGTCGATAGAGTTAAGAGTCAAGTCGATAGATTTAGGAGTCAAGTCGATAGAGTTAAAAGTCAAGTCGATAGATTTAGGAGTCAAGTCGATAGAGTTAAGAGTCAAGTCGTAGCTAGATTAGGGTGACCATTTTCTAGCCATCAAAAACCGGGACACTTTTTGGAAAACTGACAGTTGTAATTAGGCCTACATAAGTAGCCCTATAGGTCTACTCCCTATAGTCAGCTGCAGTTACTATAGTTACAGTAAGTTACTTATAGTATAGATATAGCCTACTACAGTATAGGCCTATACTACACAAATACCTTGAAGAGGTTAAAAGTTACTGTTATTTCTCGGAAGAGTGAAAATTTTCTTTGGTAGGCCTAAGGTTCTGTTCGGCGAAAATTGGTAATTTATCATTTTAGCGTTCTTTATTATGTACGCATTATAGCATATCGTTTAATCGTTTAATATAATGACATATTGATGCCAGTGTCCATGATAACTGAAATCAATAGGCCTACAACCTCTATTTACGCAAGTAGCCTATTATTTAATCAATTCAACTTCTAGTCCAACTTCTGTTTTCGCGGGATTGAAACCATCGTTTTTATTTTATCAACGTAAACTAGGTTTAAAGTTTGACATGACTTTCAGACTATAGAATTTGTCATCTTTGCGTGTTTGAAGTTTCTGTGTAAGTTGTTTGAGTCCCTCAGTTGTTGTGAAAACTGTTGCATTATCGCCTTCAAAGCTTAAAACTGCAATATTGAACAGTGTCGGCTGGTTGTGTCAGAAACCGGGACAATTTTGCACTTTCGCAAAAGTCGTCGGGACACCGGGACACACCACATAAAACCGGGACATGTCCCGGAAAACCGGGACGTATGGTCACCCTAAGCTAGATGCGACTTGTCGCGACTCAGATCTGGCTACATCGTGATCGGGGGTGGTGGAATTGCTCCTTTCCACAGAGCCGACCTATGCGGAAAACTGCTGGAACTGAGAAAAAGGTAGTCCGTATCAAGTCGAAACACGGAAGAAAAAAATGAGCCGATTTCAACAATTATTGACCGAGATCTGGCCATTTTTCTGATTTTTGCTAGATTTCGTTTTTGTGACCTTGAAATGACCTTAAATGACCCTGATTTGGGGGCTTTGAGCGGTCTCAGGATTACATTTTAAAATTCTGTAAAAAATATTTATAGACAACACATGAATAGGCCTACAATAATGGGAAAGACTTGAGTATTGCTGTTTTCTGCGATGTATCATTTTTCTGGACACCCCTATAGGGACACCTACATAATATGTATTATATAGGCTACACGTAAAAAATACACATAGGACAAACAATCGATATTTAGGTTGGAGTAAGCCTCGGGCTCAAAATCAAAATCAACAAACTAAAAAGAAATATAAAATTACATTAACAAAAGAGTACGCAATCTATCCTTCTGCTCCACAGAACGACGGCACTTCTGTTTTGACTTTGAATTTGCCTAACGTATTTCTCAAGTTTATTCCGATGTAAATGTAGCCTGGTTAATAGACCTACAAATATCATAACTGAATTACAGACCTTTAGCAAACTTCGAACTTCCGGTTTACACAACCTGGGAAATGATGACGGAGTCGGTCGCTGGGGGGGGCCCGATAGCGCATTGGATAACACCTGGCGTAGAGAGCGAGAGGTACCGAGTTCGAGCCCCGCTATAGGGCGGACATGCTCTGTAGGCTGCTATTAGCGCCGTGTATTGCAGGCTGTCTGTTCTGTTAGTAGTTAAGATTTATGTCTTCTGTCATTTGTGTTCTTGTGAATTGTTTCAATTGCATAATTGCACACTGTAACCGGTTGCGGTTTGTCAACCGGATTGTTTCAATAAACGAATAAAATATTATTATGTAAACTTTGTAAGGAACAAGTGACAATAATGACTAAAGTGTACAGCGGTCACAGATACACGTAAACAATGCGTAGGGGATTATCGTTGTCGTTCTCATTCTTAATTTTGCGTCTGATTGAGATTTAATCCATGTTTGTATGTTTGTGCATATTTACGTATAGCCATTCTATAGTAAATCGTCAAAAGAGGCGCTTTGAAACTCGACCGCTTGAGACCAAGACCGAGACACGCAGACAGGCGATACATACCGAGAGTGACAGAGACAGACCGACAGAGAGTGACATAGACAGACAGACAGAGAGTGACAGAGACAGACCGACAGAGAGTGGCATAGACAGAGAGACAGAGAGACGTATAGGTTAGGATTCTTCGGAGACGTGGACCCACGTGTTTGTTTGGCTATAGTTTTCGTAAAGTATTCGGTGGATCATTTGCCGCGGGTACACATAACGCCTGTTCAGCTGCTGTGGAATGCAATTCAAGGCATGGAGGCCTAAATCTCTTTGTTTATATGATCCGTCTTTATTCCAGTAGCGATTCGATCGCTCCCATCCACCCTCACCTCTCACCCACCATCCAGATACTGATGCTTACCACCTGGATCGTATCCGCATCTCCTTCTGCCGCAGCAGCTTATAATATGCCACTCTTTGAGTCGGAATCGTTAGCATCTGGAGCTGCAGCCGGTCGCCGTCCGCTGGCACCATCTAGCGGTCATCTCGTCGGCTTCAAGGAGAAATTCTGTTTATTTGTTCTGGTCAGCTGAGTTGACCTCGCAGTCAAAACAACGACACCCAATGCAACACACAAACATATTTGTAATACGTCCGCTTTTAGGTATCTACAAGGGTGGCAGAGTGCGTTCATCAGATCTATCTATACAAGACAGTGTAGGACTACACGTGTATGTGATCGCGACCTGTCACCTAATACATAGGGTAATATATAGGCCCTATCCGCAACCTATATACAACAGTAAGTGTATATACGTGTGTATATATATCTTGAGTCGTCTGACATTGAAAACTACTGACATTAATCAAAAACAGTTACATATTTAAGGCATACGCCTCCGAAAAAGCCTGCCTTACATGTTATTTTTTTTATTAATGGCAGAAGCTGGCAAATGATACCACTATCACTATAGTATACATGCATAGTATGGGAACAAGCAGACAGATATTGTGTATCTGAATTGAGAAACATCGCCATCTAAGCTAAAGTTGTTTATTTTGAGCATCAGATTAACTATATTTGTAGAGAATTCTATAGCTATTTGATAGCCTATATCGAACATAGTTTCACTTTGTAAAAGCCTGATATAATAACAGTCAGCAGATCAGAAAAAAGCCAGATCAGCATCTTTGAGGTAAAACCGGGGACACTGCGTGGTGAAGCATAGTGAAAGTGGCACGATCCCATGACCAACATCATGACGTTGGTCATGGGATCGTGCAGGAGAGGAACCAGAATAGGACAGCTTGAAAAGCCCAGTTTCAGTTAAATGCTACAGGAGAGAGAGTGAGCGGAAGAGGGGTGCTGAAATCGAGAGACGAGAGAGAAGGATCGGAGATCGGGTTAAGATCTGTTGGGAGTTCGTTCCAAAGACCTGGTGCATTGTATAGATTAAGAGCTTTGCAGAGGATTAATAGCAGAATTTGAGATAGGACGAGATTAATTGGATCGAGGTGAGATAGAAACTTAGAGAGAGGTATGATGAGGCAGTTGGTTAATTAACAGCTTCTAGACAATGTAAGAAAACAGAGGTTTGAAGGACAGTTGAGCCTTTTGTAGTTAGGAGATGCAGTTGTTATAGTTGATGCGGCGAGGAACTTTAGACCAGCGAAAAGTATTGAGAACTGGTGCTGTTTGGCGGTGTTTGGAAGTGTTCGGTGATTACACGAGAAGACCGCTTTGAATTATTATTATTAATAAACTTTTGACCTGACTTGAGTCGATGTCATAGATAAACAACAGGACCGTGGTTGTGCTTGTGATTGGACATTGAAATTGTAGGATCAGATTGAATACACTGAAGGAGAAAAGAAACGGGGGTCGCAAGTTGATCAAAAGTCTTGTCAACGAGGATGTTGCAATGATCACCACTGAGAATGACAACTATTATTCCAACCATTTTTCATCAGATTAATGCAAATTTCATTTGAAATTGTTTCTGAATGTTCCCTCTGTATATATCGTCTGTTTCATACATCTACAGAACGCGTGTCTTAAGGGTAGCCGTGATTCGTGTGCTAGTTTTCCTAATCAGTCGAGGCCCCTAATGACCCGTCCAGTTTATTTGTTTCTGTGTCGCAGCTGTTGGAAACAATCCCCCTCCAACATATGGTGGTGGTGGCACGGTCAGAAACGATAGGCATGTGTTAAGGCTATACTGATGCCTTCCTGAACTGGGTCGACCTCACAGCAACGAATAAGGATTAAACGCTTCTGTCTTCAGAAGGCTTTTATGATTTCAATCACTCTAGCGCTGTCTCTGCGTGGATTCTCTTAAACCCTGGTCTTTCAATCACAAATCAAATGCTTCTAACAAACGAGTGCTAATCATTCATCTGTCTCCAGTGTGATTCTCCTTAGAGATTTTATTTTAGTTATATAGTTACTTACAGTTATAGTTAATGGTTTTTTATTTTAGTTATAGTTATAGTTATAGATAGTATTATTTTTAGTTATAGTTATAGTTATAGTTAATGAATTTTTATTTTAGTTAATTTTAGTTACTACTTAGTTGCAATAATTAACGCTATAAGCAAAATTGTGCGTATTAACATCAGGATTTTCTTGAATTTAAGTCTCATTTGTAAATGTCTGTCATTGGAGTAAATGTCTAAAAAAGGTCATCGGAGATTAAAAAATGTCTAATCTGTCATTGGGAAAAATATGCACTGGTCTGTGAAGTTGCTCTTGAATTTAAGTCTGCCACGCTCCTGTTAACACGCTGTTTCAAAATTTGCTCAGAGCTTTGAAAGCCTTTGAAGCATGGGTGCCTTCAGCTTCATGAATACATGAGTTTCCATAGTAACTGACAAATTGCATAGGTCGCCATTTATGTCGAATCGTCCATATTGCACTTCTATTTTTATTTTTTTGTATTAACGAAAATAAAGATGAATTGTCGTTATTGTTATTTTCGTTATGTTATAGTTATAGGGAAGTTATGTTAACGAAATCATTTTATTTTCGTTAACGAACATTTTCGTTATCGTTATCGTTAACGAGAATCACACTGTCTGCAGACAACTTGCCTGCCTGCCGATCTGCCTGCCTGCCTGTTTGCTTGCCGAAGTCAGTGCCGTTAACTTTCCAGTTTATGCAGGTGCCATATTCTACTGCTATAGGTGATAGAGGGACGTATTCGCAGACAACTTTCCCATGGTGGTAACACGGAGGAGTCCGCACAGTAGGCGCGAACCTGCAGTCTTTGGATTAGAAACAAAGCGCGTTAACCGAATAGCGAGCGATTCGAGTGACTGAGTGTGTAATTGTTGTCATCCTTCAAAGCAACAACAACCCTACGCACATTGCACTGCATCTCTGACCCTTCTTCCAACTTAGCAGCTGGAATGAAACAGACAAAACTTTGCACTTGCGAATTCAATTTTCTGTGGAGATTTTAAATGGAAGTCTGTTTTAAAAATCTTAGCTGCCAGTGATTAAGTTTTTTTTAGCTCTTTGTACTTTGGAAATTAGAACTGTCATTGAAAGATGCATAATTATGCTGCTTGTCACAGACACGTTTCAATTCGTGTCGCTTTGAGAGATTGCTAACACGATTGCCTTGCAATACAATACATTGCTAGAATATAGGTAACTGTGAACGAGTACAATGTCTACAGTTGCGTCGCATCTCTGACTCCTCTTCCAACTTAGCAGACACTAGTGATTAATTAGCCTATTTGTATGGTTTTTATGGTTATCACAATGCAATGTAGACCCACTATAGAGCTAATATGATCCTTGATAAAGTTGTTCAGATGAACAGTGATCTATGCCCTTCTCTTACGTCGTCGTCTAATACACGAAGTCGGCGACTGATGTGTGTAACTCATGCGCTCCATTAGGCCAGGCACACCAAACCAGAGTCGCCGCTTAGAGGCAAGACATATAGGGACAGACATGTGTGCTGACAGAATCCTAAATCAACTAAAGCAGGTATAGGCAGACGCTATGAGATACACACACACGATTCTAGGCTTTTATATGAAAAGGAAATACGCCAAAAGAGAAAACAGCCGCATTATACATAAGAAAGAAACGGGTGCCTGTATTTCTTACACATTGTGGTTTATTATCGCTATGTGTGCTTACGATAAACATGGAGGCCTGCGAGTATAATAACTACACTTCTTTAGCTGCTAATGTATACGAATTTATATGAATATATAAGATAAACACATTCAGTGTACTTACATATTTGCAATGATTCCATTGGCATGAATATTGTATTCATGCATGGGAATGGACGACTGCATCGAGCAATAGAAAATAAGGCGTTAATCCGCCTGCCTCCCAGCGTAGCCCTTACATCTGGATCTCTTGAGCCTTGCGGCCTTTGCTGCCTCGGGCAACAGCGTGGTTCTTTGCATAATGCCTGGCCAATCACAGTGGGAGCACCTGCAACGACTTAGCATGAAACGGCGTAATACACATAGGCTGAAAACTTTTGAGGGTCTTTTCAAATCATCGATTATGCTTCGAAGAGTGTGTGTCTGCTGTTCCGAACGACGAGCTTTGTCGGTGCATAGAGTAATTTACTTTTGATAATAGAACTCGCCAACAGGTCTTCTTCAAGCAAACGATAGCCTATAATTAAAAGTTGACAAAGTCTTTTACGAAGCTCAAAAGACGTCGACGACAACTACAGATCATGATGACAGCAAGTGTTGCAACGGTTATCGATGATAATTCTGGATTACAATCCACAGAAACGGATTAGCTTCATCAATACGTACGATTGTAAGTCCAACATGTTACATATCTTTACTGCATGGGCGATAATTATAGATGACATGCGCTAATCTACTAATTTTAATAAAATTAACTCTTTTATTTCCAGGGGTCCAGCCTATTAAGCAGAGCTCTATCTGTGTTCCTTGTCCTAAATAATTGTGTGGAAGCCCCCGAGGATTCTGGATTTGAACCCCACTTCTCATAAATGACCTACGAACCGGAAGTAAACGGCAGGTTCAGTTAGACCCTGGTCTTTGTACAATCCACAGTGTTTCAGTTCGATATACATGGACACAGTCTATCATAAGTTTAAGTGATGTTCTCACGAAAATCTTCTATAATATGTATGTTTAATAGTCTTGGAATCGTTCGGTTCGGTAGCTGTTTGCATATTCACTAACTCACTGTTATTAGCAATGAATGTAACCTAATGCGGTTTGACATCGGGAAGATCTATTAAAACGAATATATACATATAAAGTTGTTGAAAACAGCTGGGGGGTCGAAAATTTTACAGATTAACAAAGTACACGAATACAGGTCAAAATAATCTAATTTTTTTAATATATCGCACATGAAATAACTGATTACTCATGAGATATTTTAGTTTCCTGACCCCACTCCCCCCAACATCTTTCAGCTACTCACCTGAGGGGCTAGAAGAATAACTAGGGGTTGAATCCCCAACCCAGCTGATGACTAAAACACTGAATCGACGTGACATGGGGTGAACTTATCTCAGTTATTGAGGTGCGACTTCCGCTCATTCGTGCACTTGCTCCATGCTAACTCTATGGATGTACCGGTACCGGTTTTTATTGAATATTGACAGCTTTTCGAACACCATGATTCTGGAATGGCTCAGACCTCGGGATCCTATATATAGCTTAACGCTTAAGTGATTTGTAAGTTGGCTTAAACTGCGCCACTGCTCGTACTCTCTGGCAGTGCCAGTCCCAAGCCTGGATGAAGGAGGAGGGCGACGCTAACGATCTTTGTTATCACTCAGTGTCGCTAAATTGAAACTGTATACTACTTAAGTTGGCTTAAGCCTATATAGGCCTATACAGTATGTGCGTGGACAAGGAATTTATGCCACACATAATTTTGGGATTCCTAGGTCGTCTGATGAGCATTGGTGGCTGCATGGAAAGACGAGTTATTTGCGAAATGAGATAACTGGATGGAAAATATTTCCTTTTACTTACATTACTTAAATGAAAGTAAAATGTATTCTGGCCATAATTTTATATCTGTGACTCCTCGTCTCTGAACTTACTGTATTTATGGTCGGAGTGAAATGAAACGTTTGTATATATCATAAACATAATTATTAGCCATAGTTGTTCCTAAAAGGGAATCTTTGATTCGATCGCCAGCTATGGAACATGGCAGAGATGGACAACTAATCGATTAGATTCTAAGCGAATGACTAATCGATTAGACAAACTGCTAAATTAAATTCTAATCGATTAGCTACGAGATTTTGCTAATTCTTAATCGATTAGCAAATTCAGCAGCTAATTCTAATTCTAATCGATTAGCAATGTATATACTAATCGTGTCCATCTCTGGAACATAGTGTCATACAACAGCCGGAATTGTCTATACAGCCAACGATACTTCAGTAGGAAAATAGGGCAATACTGTAGCGCATGTGATGTAGATTCTCTCAATTAGGCTATGCATGAGTCATCCAACAATCTGACTATAGCGAACTTGATTTGATATTATCGCCCTTGTTTAAGCTGGCGTGGCTCTTGTGTGGCGTTGAGAAATTGTATTTCTTGAGAAACTAGATGTTGTTTCAAGCGTTTCGCTAATGTTGGACTATAGCGGCCATTTATTTTGTTTTTCATTGATTTCAAATTGCGTGAATGCAAATTTCACTATTTCAGGTTCTTTATGAGACATTTTAATATATTTGCATTTACATTTACAAATTACCTATAGCGTCATGAAATATCTACACCATGGAACTCAGCTCATTTGCCATTGCTCCGACTAATTACGCATGGTAGCCATCGGAGCAACCACGGTCCAGAAGTTGGGGGACCTACTAGCATGTCCGAGTGGGTGGAATTGCGCGGGCCGAAGAGCAAGAAGGCCCTAACGACTCAGAGGGTATGGGGAGCCAGTGTTTTTTTTGTCAGGGTTTGTCAATCTTTAAAAGCTGACCAACCCCATCGGGGCCTCGGAAGGCGGAGTCCCAGAAGCCTACGCAATTTTGAGCATTTGATACCAAATGGAGTGCATTTTGGGCTCCTGTTTACCTCAGAATTTTCAAAAGTTGGGGGGACAGTCCCGACCTGTTCGAAAGTTGGGGGACGCGTCCCAAGGGTCCTATAGGGTGGTTGCACCTATGATGGTAGCTAATAGCTACAATTACTTTGTTAGGCCTTGTTCAGTGTATTTTTAGACGATATTGAGAGAGGTCTGTAGCCGACAAAGCCAGTGTACTTTCTTTTTTTGCTAATCAGGGTTTGTCAATCTCAAAACAGGGTGCACGAGTGACCATCGGCGTGTCATTAAAATTTTGAGCGAGGAACAAATATAGAATCAATTTGAGGGAAACAAAAACTCGTAAGGCTGAAGCAACAGTTCAACAACCAGTGGCGGCGCCAGCATGGGGCTAGGGTGGGCTGAAACCCCCTATCGGCGGCTCAGCCCCCCAAACAAAAGTGGGAAATCACTGCCAGTGCCAGAGAGGAGGGAAGAAAGGGAAGGAATTAGGGTTTTAGCCCCCAAACCTGAAATCCTGGCGCCGCTGTCAACAACGCGATTTCTTAATTACTGTCAACAACGCGATTTCTTAATACGTACGAAGAGTTATAGTTATAAGTTATAAGTGGCCGTAAAAACGTTCGCGAAGAGCCTTTCATAAACATTGACATGGTCGACTTTAGATTTCTGTCCTATGACTAGAAAGAGTCGTCAGATATGTTCATCATCATTATCATCATAAACCATGAGTTCAACGCCCGTATGTGTCTGATACTGTTCTCCCTATGTTCTTCCACTGTTGCCTTTCCTTCGCAGCGTGTGTCAGTTCTTGTAGCGATGCTCCGCACCACTGAGCTATATGTTGTCCACCCACTTTTTGCGAGGTCGTCCTCTCTTGTTTGTGCCGTCCATCATTCCGAACACCAACGTTTTGATTTTCCTGTCGTTGTTCATTCTGCATATATATATGTCCAAATAGTCTTAACTTCCTTTGGATTATCTTCTGCATTAAGTTCTCCTTAAGGTGTACTCTTATATACAGTTCTGAATTGCTCACCTCTTGCATCCATCTAACACGCATGATGTTCCTGTAACATCTCCTTTCAAAAGCCAGTATCCTCCCCTCTATATCCGGATATGTCAGATATGTTGGTGGCACAAAATAATCGTTCAGAGTCCCTAGACTCCCTACTCCCTAGCTGACCACCGCATCCGTCTTCTATTTTTAAAAGAAGAAAATGACAGAAATTAAGATACGAAACAGTTTATTTGTTCTCGAAGAAACTTTTTTGTATTTAAAACACTGCATCATATATAGACAAAGCTCAATTACATAATTTACACAAAACACTTCACAACTGCATGCAACGCGTCACGGTCGTCACCGTGGATAATATTATAATGGTTATGCATTTCAGACCATGTGAATTTGCAGTGCAGGTTATATCAGACTCATGAGTGTCGGTCAATATGACGCAGTCTGTCTTCCAGCTCTGCATTAAATCTCTTTATTCCTTCATTCTGACGCACATGAACTATTGCAATTCCGTTTTGGCAGGTCTGCCGAAATTCGTCAGCTACAATCAGTCCTGAACGATATACCGATCGCATGGTGGCCAATCTAGCAAAATTCTCCCATGATTCTCTCTATCTGAGCGATACACTGACTATACTCGGAATCATATTTCAAACGTCTATATACTTCTATTCTTATCAGGGCTACTTAATCATACATGTGCGTAGATATTGAGAAAGTATGCATGCATGCATACTTTGTAGTAATTGCAGACTCGTTTTGATTAGGAGAGACCTCCATTATCTCAAACTATACGTGTTGTCTCGTTTGTTATGGTTATTGCGCAGTGAGGTTGCTTCATAATAGATTTACGGATTGGCTATAGCTATTAGGCTGTATACGACTCTCGATGCACAGCTATGAATTTCAATTTATTGCAACTCAGAAGTCAAAGCTAAAAAGAAAATACATAAAAATCAGTTCCGCGAAATTTTCTTATTTCTTCATAAGTTTTCATAAATCGCTGATGGCTGAAGGGGAGGAAGACAAGAGGAAGACCAAGACAGATGATGCTGGATTGGATGATGACAAACGGCTGAAGGAAACTGAAAGAAGAGGCCCAACAACGAGAGAAGTGGCGACGTCGGACATTTTGAACCTGCCTAACAGGCAGAGAACCACAAGAAGGCTGAAAATCATCCTGACAAACTCACTAAAACATCGTAATCCGTAAGAGAAGCCGACAGGTCAGAAGAAACCATATTAAATTGTCATTAATTGAATATTATGTACAATCATGTATTTGTCAGACTCCGTTGCGGCCCTCTGCTGACATATCGGTTAACTAATAACACAGTTAAATAGTTGGTTTTATCTAGTTTGAAGCAACTTGCCGTGAAGCAATACCCTAGTACACACGCCACACTTCATGGCCAGCCACAGGGAACAGAGAGGAGTTTCTACACATGTATATACATGTAAGGCTTGTAAGCTATACGATAAGCTCATCCATAAAAGGATCATTTGCCTAATAACGTGCCAACTATTTTGAGGTCTCGATGAGAATGTGACTCTAAAATGCTTAAGAATCCGCTGCTGAAACGGTCCAATCTGCCATCATCGTCACAGACATAATACTCAAGTCTCAACGACTTCACCCGTCAACACTTTGCACTACTCCACAACGGACCAATCGCCGCCAACAGAGGAGCGTCGGCCGCCGCCGCCACTGCAGCAGCTGCCCTCTGCCGTCCGCCGCCGATAATGAACTGCACCACTCGGCCTCGGTGTGCTGTTACCATCGGTCGCTAGGGGTCGCCTCGCTCTCTCTGTTCCGTTGTATCCAGTTGTTACTGCCGTTATATAAACACGGCTCCCGGACGCGAGAAATTTCGGAGTCGGGCCGCTCGTCCTGTGTTTATATACAACGAGCGACGAGTACCAGCACGGATGCCATCGCACAGGGGAGTGGGTGGGGAGAGGCAGGGGAGAGGGGAAAGGGGCGCAGGGAGATTGCAAACAGCACTTGTGTAAGCCTTAGTACTATTTAGTAAATACTGGCAAACATAAGAATGAAACACTAATGACTTCTTGATGCAAGCCAAAGAATGACTAAGTAGTAGTACGAGTGGCAAAAAAGACGAGAGAAGGAATTTCATAAGGTGTGGAGATGTTACAGGGAGGTCAGCTGGAATGAGTGAAGCAAGGAAGTAGAGAACAGATTACTTAAGAAAAAAGTCGGGTCGCCTTAAAAAATAAAAAAAGTGATTTGCACAAATTAGAGAAATAAAACAGAAAACTAATCCAACTGGCATTAACAATATTTACAAAGAACGAATGAATATGGACGATGGGTAATTAATCGAGTATAATACAGTGGAAGTTATGCAAGTAATCTATGACAACCCTGAAGGTAAGCTAATTAAAAGTTAACCTAAATCTTAAATTGTGCTAAGGTTCCTTCGTCATATCAAACTTTCAGCGTTAGGGTCAGGGTTTACTTTGATTAGCCATAAAAACCGCTTCCCATATAGCTTACTAGATGTTTGTCCGTCCAAAGACGGTTAAAACAATTTGAAAATGTCAAGAGATGCGTCTTCACGTGCTATGATTGACAAAAGTCTTCTTCC
The DNA here is from genome assembly GCA_020284085.1 of Aporrectodea caliginosa. Classification (NCBI taxonomy): domain Eukaryota; kingdom Metazoa; phylum Annelida; class Clitellata; order Crassiclitellata; family Lumbricidae; genus Aporrectodea; species Aporrectodea caliginosa. Next base: position 805,229 of record JACEVL010000368.1, read on the forward strand.
TCTCCCCTGTCTTTCTTCCTCCCTCCGAATTTAAATGGATAAATTGCGAAATGGCCAATTATATGAAAACTTTGCCTGCCAATTATTAATATTATAGGCTGTCGGAGTTCACTGGCGACTACTCTGACAGTCTGACGTGGAAAGTCATTATAAAGCGGTCTTTCACCTATAGCTTAAGAAGCCGCTATAGTGTCCACCGATACAGCACTACCATACAAACCACGACATTGGCCTCACATGTTTAATTGTGCCACTTAGCCTATCGATTTGACTGTATTATTCAAATTTAAAATTTCACTCTACACGTGAATACAAAGTTTACGACTATCGTTGGTAGGTCGAAGGTGACTCTACCGTGTGCCACGTTACCCTTCGCACTTTCTGTCTCTGGCTAGACTGCCGTTAGAGGCAGATGAATATTCATGATTATTCATAAGGCAAATTCACACTGATCCTCTGATTGGTCGCGAAATTCCTCTGGATCAATTTCCTTGTGTACTTTCGTAATATGCTCCCGTACGTCCATCGCGGCGATCGTGTGTGGCTGACACGCCTCTTCCCCTCCCTTCCCTTATAGAAATGTAGAAGGACCCACATGTCGTGTTGTGCATGATCTCGCGTCGCTATGACAACGTTTGTTATTGGTTATTGCGATGACGTGTAATTATGACGTGGTCCAGCTTGCCTGTGGCAATGAAGGGGAAACCGCGTAACAGGCCAACCGCGTAACACGGCGCTTCAGACGCACGCATACACAGAGATTTCTGTTCTGTTAAAATTATTATTAATGTACCTGGCTGGAATTATAGCTTAATAATTGTAACTTCACTTATGGAATTATGCAGCGCCCCTCGAAAGAGACTGGTCAGGATTGTATAATACTTAAAGGAATCCTATAAAGCAGTGTTTCTTAACCAGTGTTCGACCGAACCCCTGGGGTTCGGTGGGCCAGTGCCAGGGGTTCGGCAGAGGTCCTCTGAAATATATACATATTCAGGGTCAGTGAGTGTGAGTGAAAAATCATTTGCTATTTTATTTTTATTTTTCGACTTTTATTAATAAAATAGTTAACTGTTAGTAGTTCATGTATTTAATGTAGGCCTATTAATATTGTATCACATATTGGTACAATTATTTTTTATTTCCTTTTGTTCCCATTAGTTAAAAAATTATTGTTCAAACTTGAGGGGTTCGGTGAGTGGTCATGGATTTCTCTTGGGGTTCGGCTCCCTTGAAAAGGTTAAGAACCACTGCTATAAAGGGACAACTTCCTTACAGCCATTTTAAATGGGAGGGGTCGACCATTCGAACGGTTGACAAAGGTCGGTTGACTGTTTTCTATAGGCTACAGCATATAATTATGTAGTGTGTGGTGTTAGAGTTAGATTGTGTATCGCAAAGAGATAGAAAACTAACCAGCACGCGATCTGTACGCATGCCACATGCACCACATCGGTATATTCATTTATGCATATAGGTTCAGACGAACGCTCATACATACAAGAATAGACGACGTGAGTTTTTGTGGGCGTGTGCGTGGAGGTCTTCTCCTCTTGATCTGCAACAGCAGAGATCTCCCGATGTTTATGCGCCGCCGACGACGACCATCAGGTGCAGCCGCAGCCGTCCACCGTCGCTGCTGCAGATGCGGCTCCTCGCCGACGCTTTCCGCCAGCGGACAATAATTTAAATGCAAATGAGCATAGAGCTCCAATTAATCCCCTCAGAATTTTGCATAAGACGAATGCTTGCAACCACTTGCACATGTGAGGTCTGAAGATGGGTAGAAACTTTTGAGCACGTTGCTTGCTGTTGCTGTGTACACTGAGAGAGGGAGGTATACGGAATGGAAATACAAGTCTTCGTGACTTTGGTTTAAGCTATTGCCAATTAAAAATAGGCTTACAGTTTCCCTTGACATTTCGTTCCTGCTCATAGGTCGTGACCTACTGCTGCCCACTACAGATCGCATCCTGATTGAGTAGACAACAATTTCATGTGATTCTAATTTCTAACTCAGAAGCATTGACTGGCATAGCTTCAATTGGTAGACCGTGAGACGTAATTTAAAGTCAACTTTCTGCTCAGTGGAAACCCAGTGCAGTGAATGCAGCAAGCTATGCGATCAGGTTGGAATCTGTTATATGTCGGCCTTTAATTTACGGATCCAGCATTCTAGCCGGATTGACTATTGCAATTCTAGTATACACTAGCCTTCTCTGACTGCACATAGATTTGATTAACAACGGCCATGAACCAGTCTACGAGTGGGTCTTGGACACTTCACCGAGACTGCACAATATCCTCACATCCAAAGTATTTGCATGGTTACATGCATTCGGCTACTTTGTATAGAATTTTTAAGAACCTTGCAATGCTCCATTTTCCTTGAAGTATAGGCCCCTAATCAATTACCTGAACAGATTGGTGTGATTTGATTGAATAATTAAAACGAGTTTGTCAGGATGACATTGCACGATTTTGAAAAGTGCTGCGTAAACTATAGGAAGATACGTTCTTTGAAAAACAAATACGTACCAACAGCGGACATGATTGTGGCCAATGACTTGGATGTCTTGGTCGTCGTCGAGTCTTGGCATCTGTCTTCCACTGATGTTGCTGTCCGTCGTGCTGCTCCGTCTGGCTTCCAGTTCCTCGATCGTCCGAGGGTAGATGACACTGGTGTGCCTATACGAGGAGGTGGGCTGATCGTCTACCACCGAAGCCAGTTGAGTGCGAAGAGGATTGAGCTGGCCAGGACCCCGTCGACCTTTGAGGCTCTCGCGGTCTCCCTGTCATCTAAGCGTGGTCCAACTACGCTCCTGGCTGTATACCGTCCTGGCTCCTCACCTCCCTCGTCGGCGTTCTTTGATGAGCTCCTGGCTCTATTAGAACAATTTGCGCTTCACAACACACAGCTGGTTCTCACCGGGGACCTCAACCTACATCTGGAGGACTCATCACTCTCGGAATCCATGGAATTTGCTGCGGTTTTGGAACAGTTCGGGCTGAAGCAACATGTCACAGAACCCACACACTTGCTGGGTGGCTGGCTCGACGTCATCGTCACCAGAGATGACTGCCGGGTGTCAGATGTGACTGTCTTTCCTCCTGTTCTCTCCGACCACGGTCTCGTCGCTGCCTCAATCCCCTTCATCTACGAGCCTCTTCTTCTCGCTGTTCGTCCGATCCGTAACTGGAAAAGTCTTGACCGTTCTGCATTTCGTTCAGCACTCCGAGCTCATCCTCTCTTTGCTGATCTTCAGTCGTCCACCGGGCGCTCTACAACAGAGCTGTTCAGCTCTTATGAGACCGCGTTGTCTGGTCTCTTAGACACATTTCTACCGTTGCGCAGCGTCCAATCGCGCTACCGTCCATCTTCTCCGTGGTTTGATGCAGAGTGCCGGAAGCTCCGACGACAGGCACGACGGCTTGAGAGAATCTACAGAAGAACACGCTCTCCGGCTGATCGGGCCGCGTGGGTCCGCTTCGTTAGAGAAATGCATACCTCGTACCGCGCCAGAGAATGTGAATACTGGGAGGCCATCATCACTCGCCAGTCGAAAGATCCGAAAAGGCTGTGGACCACCTTCAATGGCCTCCTTGGTCGTCAGAGGGGTGGTCGTCAGTCGGAGTCTCCTCCGCCATTCTCTGCAGAGGCATTCCTGGAGCGATTCTCTGCCAAGATTTCGTCTATTCGGAGTTCCACTGCTGACTCTTCTCCGCCTACGTTTTCTACCACGGAGCATCGGCTTCCTGTTCTCCAGGAGATTTCGAGTTTGGACCTCCGTCGACTCATCCTCTCCTCTGCCGCCAAGACGTGCGAGTTGGATCCTGCACCAACATTTCTTGTTCAGGAATTAATTGACGATCTCCTTCCCTTCCTCACCGTTCTGTGCAACTGTTCGATCCGTGAGGCATGCCTACCAGTCTCACAGAAACGTTCCGTTCTTCTACCAGTTCTGAAGCACGATGGTCTGGACCAGAGTGATCCAGCAAACTATCGCCCCATTGCGAATGTAACTTTTTTATCTAAAATACTGGAACGCATTGTTGCTAACCAGCTGATTACTTATCTAGATGTTAATGAATTGATTCCGTCGCAGCAGTCGGGTTTCCGTCGGAATCACTCCACGGAGACTCTCCTGCTTCGGCTTTTGTCAGACTTCTATAGCGCAGTTGACTGTGGTCAGGTTACTCTCCTTGCTCTCTTTGATGTAAGCTCTGCTTTTGACTGTGTGGACCACTCCATTCTCTTGCAGCGCCTCTCTACTTCCTTTGGCTTGGTGGACCAGCCTCTAGAATGGCTTAGATCTTTTTAACTGACCGCTCAAATTGTGTAGTCCTTGGTTCGTCCAGGTCTCTTTGGGTCCCTGCCCCTTTGGGTGTGCCCCAGGGTTCTGTCCTGGGCCCGCTGCTTTATCTTCTTTATACTGCTGATGTCTGCTCCTTGTTGACGTCTCAGGGGCTTCTACACCAACTATTTGCCGATGATGTGCAAGCCTACATCCACACCCATTCAGCCGATGCGGTGGCTACTGTGAGTCAGATGTGTCTGACTATGGATGTCCTCTCTTCTTGGATGGCCTCCAATCGGCTACTCTTAAATCCCTCTAAAACACAGCTCATTTGGCTGGGTAGCCGTAGACAACTTCAGGGTATCGACTTTCCTCAACTTACCCTGCTCTTTCCTCACATAACCTTTTCCCTCACAGTTCGTGATCTGGGACTTTCTCTTGACTCCGAGCTTACTTTATCTCAACATGTGAACTCAATTGCACGGAGTTGTTATTATCAGCTTCGTCAGCTTCGAGTGGTCTCTCGCTCTCTCTCTCATGATGCAGTTGTGGTCCTTGTTCATGCCTTTGTTACTAGTCGAATTGACCACTGTTCCTCTCTACTTGCTGGCCTTCCCCTTGGTGTTTTGGGGCGACTAGATCGAGTTCTACGCTCGGCTGCTCGGCTTATTGGACGGCTTCCTAAGTACTCTCCTGTCTCTGCATACATGCGTGATGTGTTGCATTGGCTGCCTGTGTCTCAGCGTATCTCATATCGCATTGCTGCTCTTGTTTCTCGTTGTGTTCTTGGCTGCGCTCCATCTTACTTGCGTGATCTTTGCCGCCCAGTGTCTGATGTTCCAGCGCGTCGGGTGCTTCGCTCTGCGACGAGGGGTGAGTTCCTTGTTCCACGGACTCGCTTGGCTATTAGGCAGCGCCGTGCTTTCTCGGTTGTTGGCCCTTCCATTTGGAATGACCTACCACTTAAGCTCCGTTTTTTACTTGTAAGCCATCTGACAGGGTTCTACAAGTCCCTCAAGTCTTTTTCTTTAGTCGTGGCTGGGCCGGGAGCGCTCCTGAGTAGTTTCTTGAAGGGGCGCTATATAAATGCTCTGAATGAATGAATGAATGAATGAATGAATGAAAAGATGTCTTCAATCATCCATCCGTAAATGATATATGGTTTCATAGCATCGATGCAATCCTCTCGAACAATATGGTCGTGACAGTAACTTGACACGGTCGTCGAAAGATTAGCATTTGGAGGAACGACAGCACTTACTCCGATGTCCGTTCTATAGCTTTATAGAGATTTTACATTAAGCAATAACTGTGGTTCATTATCAGATAGCGTTTCAGACCAAAGTAAGCAATTTCTCGACCGAATACGTTTTTCCATTCTGAAATTGCAGCCAAATGGGGTAAACACCGTAAGCTGAAACACGATGGGGCAAACTGAAAGACTTCTGTTGCCATTGGCCCTACACCTATGTCACAACTTTTAACGGAGATAAAGACCGACCTTTATCTCTATTGTTCTACTACATGTGCATTGTAGAAGAACAACTATTCTTATTAAAATAGGCATACATTTGTCAGAAGAAAGGCGTATACTAGTTCAAAATAATAGCAAATGCTTATACGATACAAAGCATTAAAACTTCGCAGAATGTTGAAAGTTATAGTTGTAATTATGCCATCATGTATGTATGACATTGTATGTACGTATGTATGTATGCATATATGTATGTATGTATGTATGTATGTATGTATGTATGTATGTATGTATGTATGTATGTATGTATGTATGTATGTATGTATGTATGTATGTATGTATGTATGTATGTATGTATGTATGTATGTATGTACTATGTATACGTATGTATGTGCATATACATACATACATGTATGTATGTATGTATGTATGTATGTATGTATGTATGTAGGTATGTATGTATGTATATATGTATGTATGTATGTATGCATGGAATAGGTTACCTAGCATCTTACGACGTGAGCTTCTTCGTCGTCCTTTATCTCCATTGTGTTAGCGCTTGAAAACATTTCTTTGATCCTGGTTTTCCGTCGTTAGGTCAAGAGCGCTTCTGGTGAGTTTCTCTTGAAGAGGTGCTATTTAAATCTGTGATTACATGTACATGTACATGTATGAATGTATGTATGTATGTATGTATGTGTGTGTGTGCGTGCGTGCGTGCATGCGTGCATGCATGCATGCATGCATGCATGCATGTAGGTATGTATGTATGTATGTATGTATGTATGCATGCATGCATGCATGCATGTATGTATTTAATTTATGTATGAATGTATGCATTTATAGAAAGTGCATAGAATCTACACTTTCTATATCCCTTTAAAGTACCTCGAAAATGTAGTTAAAGTCAGTAATATCAATATGTTTTTCAACGAGCGAACAAACTGTCCATATAGCTAGACGAATCAACACTTGCAAGCTCCCGCAGACACGCAGGGTCCATCTGATGTCCAGAGCTGCCATAGCAGACACCATGTTCGGTCTCCTGGGCTACGTAGAGGAGCGACGACAGGCGACGAGGATCGAAACACACGAACCCCAGCTGCGCTCAAAAGAAGTCCCTCGCAGATGGTAGAAGACTGCGTCCGAGCATTCCTCTGCCATCGGGTCTGTGGAGAATAGAGCTGAACCGATTAAACGGCCATACGCGAAATCGGGCCAATTATTAGAACAATCGGTATAATCGGGTATCGGCAGAAATAATCGGTTAATCGGTGCCGATGTCAAAATTGTGCTGTAATTTAATAATTTTACTTGAATTATTGCACATTCCAAGTTTTTCATCGATTTCCATCTATAGTTTTATGTCCCTTACTATTTACGCATTAACATATCGTTAACAACTTCCCAACATAATATAAACGTCCACCCGTATAGTTGTGACGATAGATTACTGCCATGGTTTATGTTTCGGAACCGAACATTTTCACTAAACAAATAATGAAATATTCGGTCTCATAATGGGTATTGGCAGTTTGATAATCGGCTATACGCTGTATCGGTATCGGCAATTTAATAATCGGCTATACGCGGTATCGGCATAATCGGCAAAAAGCGATATCGGTACAGCTCTAGTGGAGAACGACACCTTTCGAAACAATCAGTCGTACAACTCCACTGCAGTACAACCAAAACAACGACTGCTTTGACCTGTGCTGTCCATTTTAGTAACCCGGAACCCCTCAAGATGGCCGAGTCCATGATGGCGGGCGAACACTGTCCGAAACACTCGGTGAAGCCGACGAAAGATTAAATGTCCGAAATATAGAAAGAAATCCTCATTTTGCCAACCAACATATCAAAATAGCGCGTTAAAGAATCATAGACCATATTGTACATACTCCAAAAGTTAGTCACATTCTGCAAAATCGTTTTACACTAGAAATTTTCTCAAAGTCTCCACATTTAGAATTGTTGCCTCACGGTGACGTATAGCCGAGACCTGTTTGCAATAGTATCACTAAATAAAGTGCTGCCTTGACTAATCGCAAGTAAAATGTGCGGTGCGTTTCAACCTAACCCTGTCTACAGCCTAACCCTATGATCCTATCTCCACTACTTTTCCGTTTATAACACTCCTACCCTCAGGTCTGTTTTGTACTAAGCTTACTTCCTTCGCACAGTCCTTCCTGGAAGGTGGATATCGAAGAATTAAAGAGGACAAAGGACTTGAAATCGACTAAATATAAAAGTAACTGCGGCTACGCAGCCAAATTGCGGCTTCGCTTGCGCAGTATTTAAGTCTTGGCGTGTTTGTACGTGTGTTTGTATCTATATCTGTTCCTTCGCTCAAGTATCCGTATTCATGTGATTAGAACTCTTCATTATCTGGACCACGATTGCGAATAACAGCAGACACATGTGAACCGCCGTATCCTCCGGATCTTATAAAATACACGTCCGACACAGACCTAAATACCATCCGTATATTCCGCCGCATTTCGTCGTCTCTATGGGAAGCGGCGCAATTCGTTAATTTGTCGCCGAGTCCCCAATTGTCCGCGACGAAACGTCCGGCATTCAGTGGGACACAAAAATTCGCCTTCTGAGTCCGTGGTGTCGCCAGGACCGACCGCGGATTAAAAGGGGGGAGTCGACGGTCCATCGTCGACGGTCGACCGCGAAGTCTTTGACACAGAACAAGGGCTTGGTTGATGAGGGAATTGGGACGTCTATTGCGGCGACCGTTCGCCTACAAAGGCCAAGTGGAGTCACGGGATTAAGACTCGCCACCAGCTGGGAAGAAGTGGAAGAAGTGGAAGAGGGAATTCGGGCGATATTGGCGTTTCGGCCATTGACGACCACGACCATGCCGACGCCGACGACGTGCACGTACGTGTGGCGGCCTGAACAAAGGACCAATCTCGCTGTGCATATATACCTTACGAGATGAATTGGAGAATGACAATGCAGCCAGATCGTCCTCTGAAGCAGCCAATCAGAATAATCTATCGACGCCAGCTTCCGTAATAAAAGCCAATCGACAACGGTTAACTTCACTTCCAACCATCGATGTATAGGTCTAAATGGATTCCAGAGGACAGTACACATGATAAAGTGGACTAACACCTCATAATCATGCAGACTTCAATAACTAGTAGGCCTACAAACTTATTTAAATAACACAAGAAAATAGGCTATATTTCGTCATATATTTAGTCCTACTGCTAATAGACCGAAAATGAACCCCCTCCCCATTAAAATGAAGTAATATCTACCGCATTTTAGTTAAGGTGGGGTAACAATCATTGGAAAATTTTATGATCTTTCATTGCGGCAGTTGTGCCTTTGTAGCAAGTACTCCCCGTCACGCGTGGGTGGTGCAGGCTTGAATATGACAATTCGAATACAAACCATGCAAATATAAATAGCCTACCAAAATATTTCTTTATATTTCTGTTATTATGTTATTGCTGATCATAATTGAATAACATTATCTGAATTACTGCAATTTGCCTATAATATTTTATGAGACTGAAAAGAAACAGAAAAGTTTAAGTAAAATCAAATTTATTCACATCAATGGATTTTCTTATTTTCCTGGGTCACAAATCGAATCCTGCCTGCGCGCATTGCAAGCTATACATTAACCTAATATGCAATGCTAGTAACCTTTATGGCGATCGTGTGATGGTTCAATATAGAAGACAATATTTCCGATAAAAACCAAACACTACATAGCCTGAAGTAATTAAATGAAAGAGTAAAGAATTTCAAACTACTTCACTTGGTCAATGGTCATTAGGTTGCAAGAAGGCACCCTAAGAAATTAGTCATCAATTATTCGAAATATAGCCAATAACGGTTTAAGAAATATTTTGTTTCTGCTGAAATGTTGTTTCAATTCAGTCGGCATAATAAATGAAATATGTCGTTTAGACATAGAGTAGAAATATATATAATCAGCGTCCATATAGGATCAGGCTCACATATTATATAGATATATATGAGATAATCTGCTTTGAATATGTCTAAGTGCCGGTGTATTTTCGGAAGACGTTAGTTCAAACAATCTCTCGTTTACCCAAGTGGTTGTAATCTTCGTATCGTTATATCTTCCGAGCACATGGATCGCTGCCGCATTTTGCCACCTGACGGTACTCGGCCTATACATGATGTCACTGCGGCATATTCGGCTGCAGGTCTGCGCTGCACTAACCCCGAAAGCACTCATTCACCGTCCGTTCCACCTTGCCTCCTCATCCGTGCCGAAGGAGATGCGTCTATCCGGTCTGAAGATGTGGATCAATGTACAGCAGCAGAAGCAGCAGCAGCAGTAGCAGTAGTAGTAGTAGCAGCAGCCGTGAGTGGCCTATATAACGCACGTGTCATGCATCTTCCGTCGTGCATCGGAAGAACAGGTGCGTGTAGTCTCCGAACTTCTATAACGCCGCAATCGTAGTTGACGATATCTTGGAATCTCGTCTTCATGAACAATAGCAACGCCCACGGACCACGCTCTTCTCCAACTGGATTTCTTCATTTCAGCGGTAAATCTTATTGTCAACAGCAGTTCTCTCTGAAGATCCCATGGCCTATGTAGGCCAATTATTGGCAAAACATAGTGCAGCCTGATAATAGTTAGGCCTAATTGGCATAGTATAAAGATATAATTAAGTTTTTGATAACCTTAATTAACCCGAAAGTGGATTATTGTGATATTAAACTATGTTGAAAGACGACACACTGCAATTTGCTCGCTGAAGAAAGATAGCTTTCAGTTTTACGAATGGCTTTCATAAGGCTATAAACGTCTCATCTAACTTCTACAGAAACCTCAGGTAAGTCCTCTTTGAAATTGACCTTACTCGAAGGTTGTCCAATAATTGATTTCAGGTTTCATCTGACTATTTCACTTAATCGGAAACGTATTCTGTCTTTCAACTTTGAGCAGGACCTCAAGTCTGAGAACTTATGTTGACAGAGGTGTGCAATAGACTTTTTGGTGATTATCTTACCTTACTTTACCATACCTTACAATATTTTACCTTACACATTACCTTTTCATATCATTAGTGTGGCTTAAATTATCTGTCGCTGCAGTTATTGCGTTTATCATCCTGCCTTATATATACACTAAACAGCTCAAATTCTGTACAATGCGTTTACAAGTAATTAACCGTTTAAAAAATTATTTTTTATAATTTCTGAACAAACAAGATTTGAATTATATTAGGTATCGAAGTTAGCGATTTCAAACCTTCTATAAGGTAAAATGTAGAAGAAGCCGATCTTTACAACAGGCATTGACATATGTATAGGCTGTAAGTCATAATTAAACGAACATCATTAGGTAGGCCCCTATTGTTCCGTTGAGATTGTTAATTAACACCTGAGATTGTTTCACAGGTGCCTCGAATAATAATTACCTAAGCATATACAGGACTTTGGGTTGGACCACATCTATGTTTGTATTTAAGCGGTCTTTGGGATTTATAGACGGCAGGTGTCGAAGATGTTATATCTATATTAGCGTCAAAAAGGGTCTGTCAACCGACATGCCCCTCTCTTACTTACAGCCCCATATTGTCATTGTTGAAGGGTCGCCTCTCACCCTCTGGGCCGCAGCGTAAGTGGCAATTCACAGCTCCAATCTCAGATCGCAAAAGCAGCAATTATAAACGAGTACAAAGGCAAGGGCGCCAGAATTAGACACGTGCATCTGTTTGTAAACGACAGCACGCATATATATACGATGCACTATATATATGCTTGTATTATGTGGATATATATGTACATATTCGTATATTGAATATACTGTTCGTATATATATATACACACTGTAGACTCTGATACATGTTTGGTATGTAGATTATCATAAGCACGTGTATGTGTATGCATATGTTTATTCTTCTTCTATATAATATTATGGGTCTAAGTACATGCATATATATTATATATACATATATTTCTCATATACAAGTGTATATAAAGTATAAAATAAAATAAAGTATATATATATATATATATGCAAATAGTATATTCAATATAGGCCTACTTATAATGTATATGTATATACATGTATATACACATAAAATACTCTGTTCTACACATGTTTATTCCTACTGAGCCTTCTCTTGTGCTCATGAGTATTGCTCAAGCAAAAGTACTGAAAGCAACGTCTGTGTCTATAGCTTTCTCTCGGTACACACCCACACCCACACACACCCACACACATACGCGCACACCTACACACGGAGCACACTGTCATCGACCGAAATCTGCCAATTAAAATTCCAGTTTTCAACGAACACATTCAAGCGGGTCGACTAAACAAATTGTTCCACAGTGACGACGTGCCTCTGTTGGTGACCTGAAAAGAAGAAGAAGGCTTCAATGCAAACGGAACAACAGAAAGGTGAGAAGGAGGAGGAAAAGGGCGAGTAGAATAAGGAGGAGGAGAAGGAGGAGGAGAAAAGCACGAGTAGGAGGAGAAGGAGGAGCAGGAGGAGAGGAGGAGGAGAGGAGGAGAAGGAGCAGGAGGAGGATATGGAAGGAGGAGGAGAAGGAGAAGGAGGAGCAGGAGCAGGAGGACGAGGAGGACGAGGAGGAGGAGGAGGAGGAGGAGGAGGAGGAGGAGGAGGAGAAGGAGGAGGAGGAGGAGGATATGAAGGCGCGAAACGTCCTCATCGTCTGCTCGCATGTATGCTAATGATATCTGACGAAGAGATATCGGGTATACACAAAAGAAGAAAAGTAATACATCGTATACAGTTATATCTATACGCGTTTTTATTCATATCTGTACATTGTCAATTTGTCATATAGACCTGCATATAGTTTTGAGCACACATTGATCAACGTGATGCTGCTTTTGCACGTACAGCATAGACCCTTCGCGTATGTATGTAATGGTTGGAAGTTGGCGATCTTGTTCACTGCGTATAGTCGGGATAATAGCTTATCAACTTAGTTTGCTCTCGGTATCGGGTTAAGAGCTTATAGTTACTGGGCCCCGGTTGCAAAGTGTAATTTTCTTTGGAAAACTATTGTTTTACTTGTTCTCAGTTCTCACACGGGATTATGTATCAGGAAAGAAGATAGCATAAGCTGCAGATATAAAATATGCTACATACAGGCAGATATACAACATTGTTACCAATTAATGTGCAGCAGTTCATATGTAGCAATGTACTTATCTAATCCCCGTCCAGTATTGTTTAAACAAATGAAGCCTACGTGTATACCAGTACATGTACATGTACATGCAATCGGATCTTTAGCCTGAGTTGAGACAAATTCTCTGCTAAATGGAAGCCTAATAGAATTGGTGGTTGTAAGTAATGGTCGTATACATTAATCTCAAACTCGATCCTTTCCCATCATTGGTCCCTCCTTATGGAATGCCCTTCCCTTCACTCTGCGTGAGACTTTCCTTTCTGGATCATTATCTTCAACTCTCTCTCTTCTTAAAACCTATTTTTTTCTTTCGGTGTTCTCGCACTGGGAATGCTACTGAACGGCCTTGGCTGTGAGCGGCGCTATATAAATTACTAATTACTTTGCATTACATTACAGTATAAAAGCACAGTGTGTGTATTTTTGTTCTAGCGTTTCAGGGCCCTAGAAACCAACAATGAGAGTACTCTGCCACTGCCCGGCAGGGTCAATCTCGTTGCTGTGGGTGGCATGGATGTCCGTTGGCTTAATCGCTAATCCAAGTGCTTCAGGGAAACTAGCGACGTCGCATCGGGTGCTAAAGGTGCCCATCGGAAAAACCATTTTCATACAGCCCGAGGATTTGACGGTCCGTCCACCTGGGGACGCACGGTGTCTGATAACAGCAACGGAGGGAGAGCCAATCTTGACACGCGTTGGCAAAATCACTCCACAGGTCATCACCGTCTGTCTTACACAACCAACTAACTATTTACCTTAAAATCTTAGCACTTTATGCCTGTTTTACTAATCCAAGTATATTTAGTAAGTCTATAATTAATATTTTTTAGGCCAATATAAGTTATGCGGCTAATAATACGTTAACTATCCGATTGCAGTATTTAGTTCATCTTCATCTATTTAGCGACGTACAATTGTCTTTCATATCTACTCGTTAATACATGACACGCTTTACTTTAAAACGATGTTATCTTACTCGTGTAGAAACTAGACAGTTGGATGGATCCAGAGTTTAACAACAGCTCATGACAACAAAGGCCGTTGCCGTCGACTGCAATTATTTTGGCCTAGTACAGCGCAATACAGTACTATAGTTAGCCACAACAAACTCTTAAATAAGCTTAGCCAATAGCCACCCATCAATTGCCTTTCTATTTCACACGTAGCCTAATACCTGTTTGAAACTGTATAAATTTCCGGTAGGGTCAATCTCGTTGCTGTGGGTGGCATCGATGTCCGTTGGCTTAATCGCTAATCAATTGTTCTACAGAATTAGACAAATGTGTAACAACGCAATGTGATTCTTCTGTGATTAGCTAATCAGACAAGTGAATTGTAATACAAGGTATACACTGCTCAGAAAGATATTTCACTTACGGTCTGCCTTCATCGACATGTTAAAGTAGAGTGCTTTTAGTCTATAGCTCTTAAGGTCTTTAATAACAGGTCGTGTATATGATCAGAATCTCTATAAAATCTTGGTCGAACTAAGAGACTTGATCTGCTGCAGTTTTCTTTCCGCTCAGGTCTTCGGCTGCAGATTCAAACCGAACGTCGTCTCTTATTCCCACAACGGAAGTCCTCTCCTGGAAGAAGATCGAATCCAGTTCACGGTCTACTACTTTGAAGAGGCTGGTGGAACGCAGCAGGAGACCGTGACGATGACGGTCAAAATTCTTGCTAATCAGTCTCTTGAAACTGTGGCCCTTGGACCTCAATTTGACCACCTGAGTGTGTCTGCTTCCAGTGGCCTCTCGGAACCAATAAACGCCAGTCTCGTGAGGTTCAGCTACAACTACCAGGAAGGAGCCAGTTGCGTGGTAAGCTACCAGGAACCCAATCGGTCTCTTCCGTTTCCGATTGCAGGAGTCATTGAAGGAGGCAGCGATCATCAGACGACTTCCAACTTTTCCATGGACTGCCGAGAGTTTTTGATGGAAAACTTTCGTTACAGACACTCTGGATCGAGGTCGCCAGATCTGGACTACATACCGCTTGCAGTGGAACTGGAGGATCCAAGAGAGGAGTGGGGTTGGATAGTGCGAGAGAGGATCTTCTTGGAGGTGCGACTCGGGACGGAGATGGAGGCGAACCATCCGCCTCAGATCATCGTCAACCAGAGCTCTGAGCTCCGCGTCCAGCAGTTCGTAGTCTACGCCTTGGACTCGGACGTTCTGTCGGCCACAGACAACGAGACGAGTCCAAACAATCTGGTCTTCGAAATAACCACAGACCTCGACAGCGAGGAGGATGGGTTCATCGCAAACCTAAGGGAGAACACACGACGCGTCAGATCGTTCTACCAGGAGGATCTCGTCAACCGTCAGATCGCCTATCACCCTCCGACGAAGGTCCTGAGCGAAGAAAAGAAGGTCGAGGTGGAGTTTGTCGTCTGGGACGAACACCATGTCGCAAGTCAACCGGCGAGGCTGAGAATCCTCGTGGCCCCATCAAAAACCAATTCTCCTCGGCTGGCCTTCAACGGTGGTCTGGTCGTTCCAGAGGGTGGATCTCGAATGATCACTTCCGACGACCTACGTATCGTCGACCAGGACAACATACAGAACGTCGAGATCCACGTCAAGGGAGGACTGAGGCATGGAAAACTGGAGGTGAACGGACGTCCGGGAGCCGTCTTTACCGTCCGCGACGTAGAAAGCAACAAGGTAGTCTACCGCCATGACAACAGCGACACAACAGAAGACAGGATCATTGTGCGAATCACAGACGGAAGACACGGCATGCGAGCAAGAATCCCCATAACAATTCTACCAGTTGACGATAACTCGCCATACTTACTTACCCACGAGGCATTGGACGTGCAGACAGGTGGTTATGCCAAGATCACGGACAGAAACCTCAATGCCACCGATAAGGATGGTAAGGACCGGCGGATATCGTACGTGGTGAAGTCATCTTCGAAGGCTGGTCAGATCGTGAAGCGACGGTCGTCCCTATCGCGTGGAATTCCTGTGACGAGGTTCACGCAGGACGAGGTCGACGCCGGACTGATCTACTACCACAACCTCGGCGGAGAGTCGGTCGCCGACACTCTGGAGTTCCGGTTGATGGACGATAACGATCCGCCGAACAAGTCGGGGAAGTACACACTGGAGGTTAGGATCATACCTGCGAACGACCTTCCGCCGAATCTCGTTGAAGGCACCATTCAGATCCTGATCGTGAACGAAACTGAGCTCGGAATCCTGCGTAAAGAGATCCTCTGGTATGAAGACGTCGAGTTTCCAACGGACGATGTCGTCTATTCGATTACCAGTCAGCCGCACTACCCCACGACCCCGCTCACCTTGGACGCAGGTCGATTCGTGAGCATTGGAAACATTACACGAGAATGGGATATGGTAGCCGTGGAATCTGCACCCGCCCTGCGGACCTTCACCCAGGGGGCAGTGGATGAGGGTCGCGTGGCCTACCTGCCTCCAAGGGAAGACATCGGTCTCATCAACCGTACTGTGCGGATGGTTTTCGCAGTGTCGGACAGGTACGGCAACAGCATCATCGAACAGGTGTTGCAGATCGTCATCTTACCAGTGGACAACCAGGAACCACACGCCTCGATGAAATCCCTGAGAGTGACGAAAGGTGGACTGGTGCGACTGACGGCGGATGTGAATCTGGTCAGCGATCCAGATACGGATCTCAAAGACCTCAAGTTCATCCTGGACGTTAAACCAAAGAACGGTGAGCTGCTCAGAGATGGATTGGCGATCGCAGTAGGAGACCAGTTCACCTTCGACGATGTCAACCAATCTGACATAAGGTCTGTATACGTAAGCATTTGCATACAATGCCTTTACAATTGTCGGTTAATACGAAATAGCGTACTCTACTTTGAACTGCCCTAATAGGATGTTATTATGGGATTTCATTGTGTATACTTGAGAAAGAACACAGCGTGATCTAAGCAGAGTATAATTGTGCAGCAACATAAGATCTACTACATAGAAACTCTTCGCCGATTAAACCCAGGTGGCCATTACACGACATAGTTTGCAGGAATTATAAAATCAATAATCAATAGTTGTTTATAATGTTTTCGCCAACAGATACATGCATAATGGATCGGAAGATGTGGAGGATGGCTTCGAGTTGAGCGTCTCTGACGGACTGCACCAGTTCTCAGCCTCCGTTTCAATCGAGGTGCAGCAGACGACGAGCCACCGTCCGCAGCCTCTGACGGACCTCGACAACCGTCTTGAAGTGGATGAAGGTGGAATGGTCTTCATAGGTCCGGAGAACCTCGCGGCCACTGATAATGACACGGACTCCAACCTTCTCAACTTTCTCATCATGAAGTCTCCGGAGTTTGGCGAGATACGTCTTGCAGGGACGAAGGCAGACCAGTTCTCTCAGGCCGACATCATCGGTTCGCGTGTGACCTACGTTCACACCGGTGGGGAAGTAGGTCGCCGGTCACTGGTAGATTCGATCACCTTCACGGTTCTTGATCAGTCTCCGCCACCACCAGCAGCAGAGACCGTTCCGTTGATCGACTTGGAAGTGACGATCCTTCCGCTGGACAACTCCGCGCCGGAGCTGATTGTCGGAGGACCGGTCGTTGTTGTCGAAGGCAAACCGGCCTCCATCACTCCGGAAATCGTGTCCGCCAGAGATGTCGACAGTCCCTCCGAAACGCTCCTCTTCATCGTCGTCCAGACGCCCATGTGGGGCTTCCTCGAACGATCCAAGTCCAACACTCGGAGTGGCCGTAGTCAGACCAGCAGACGCATATCGTCCTTCACCCTTTCCGACCTCACAGAAGGAACGATCCAGTACGTACCGTCGAACCTTTCCAAAGGCGGTCCACCGTCGGACTCCTTCTTCATCTACGTCACCGATGGACAGAACCAGTCGCCACTGTCCCAGATCGAGATAGCCGTTCTTCCGCCCAACATCAGACTTCCGGATTTTGAGATAGGAAACCTTTTGGTGGATGAGGGAGGAGAGCGGGAATTTCGGATCCAGCTGACTGGAGGTGCCAGTCGCTTGGAGGATGCGGATGAGGAGCTGCTGCTGTCGGTCGCCAGCCAACCACTCTACGGTGAACTGGTGCTGGTGAGGACGGCCCAACAACCTGGAGGATTCAAGGAGCTGCGCTTCCACGATGTCTCCTTTGCAGACATCGAGAATGGGATCCAGATGGTGTATCGCCACGACGGATCGGAATCCAAGGAAGACAGATTCACGCTCAGCCTCTCGGATGGAACGCACGTCGTCAAGAGGACCTCCGTCGTCAACGTGGTTCCCATCAACGACATGAAACCGGAACTTGTGCGGAACATTCCACTTCCGGTAGACTTTGGTGGATCGAAACTGATCACCGCATCGATCCTCAAAGCAACGGACGATGACACGGTAAGCTCTGAGATAAGTTTTGTTCTTGTCACGACGCCGAACAAGGGAATTTTGGAGATAGAGCCGACGGGAAAGGATAGGGCTTCAACGGTACCATCAAACGGAACATGGAAACAGATGGAAGTTGGAGATAACTTCACCCAATCTACCATCGACGAGAGTCGAGTGCGATATGTCCACACTATGGAACTCGATCGAGAAACGGCAAACGATAAGTTTCTGTTCCGAGTGACAGACAGTGTCAACTACCTTCCGAGTGCAGCTTTCCACATCGACATCTACCGATCAAATCCAAAACGAATCCTTCTACGCAACCGTGGGATCTCGTTAGAGGAGGGAGGAATCGAAGTCATTACAACCGAATTACTGAGTGCAGATGACGGAGGGAGGCAGCAGAAGGACCTCGTTTTCAACGTCGATCAGGATCCAGTTCTTGGGTCCCTGGAATTCATTGACCAGGACGGCAGGAACGCATCCGTGTCCAAGTTTACTCAGGCGGACATCCTTGCTCGAAGGCTCGTCTATCGCAACCGAAATTCCGGAACAGGAGACTCGTTCATCGTAACTGTCACCGGATCCAGAAACACCCCACCCACTTCTGCCACAGTGGAAATCGAGATCAGACCGATACTGAGATCCCTTCCGATGCTACTAGCCAACGTACCTCTGACGGTCATGCAGGGAGGAAGGGCCACGATCGGCAGCGCACATCTGTTCATCGCCTCCGAGGAAGAGGACGTGACCTCCTATAACCTGACCTACATTCTCGTTGAACGACCTAAAAACGGTGACCTCCTAGTCCGAGGTCATTCTGTGCACCGATCCTTCACGCAGCTAGACGTAGAATCCGGTGACGTCATCTACCACAGTGACGACAGCGACGACTACATGACCGACTACTTCCTGTTCAACATTACGGATGGACGTCACGAGGGTTCGTACCTCGTCAACGGAACAGTCCAGACGAAGCCAGCCTTCTTCAACATCCTCATCCAACCGATCGTCAGAGACTACCCGAGACTCATCAGAAACCGGGTTCCGGAAAGACTTCAGGGTCTTGGCAGCCGTGGAAAGCTGGGTTTCATCATTTCGTCCGATTACCTGAAGGCCAGTCACCCGTCCTTCGACCCGAGCGAGACGTCCTACGTCCTGAGGGACGGTCCCTCCGAGGGAAAGCTGGAGTACGTCGACACGGAGCGACCGATCCGACGAAAGTTCACGCAGAAGGACGTCGACGATGGGAAGGTCGTCTATGTGCTGAAGGAGAATCCGTCGACAACGAACGACAGTTTCACGTTTCGAATTGAAGGCGACAACCGAAACAATGGACCAGACGACATCTACAGGTATATATGTATGTATGTATGTATGTATGTATGTATGTATGTATGTATGTATGTATGTATGTATGTATGTATGTATGTATGTATGTATGTATGTATGTATGTATGTATGTATGTATGTATGTATGTATGTATGTATGTATGTATGTACATGTATGTCTGTATGAGCACTTGTTATAGCACCCCTTATTATACTGTCGTCTTCTTCAACTATCACTACCAACCACACTGTCGTTGCTGTTCGTGATAGTGGTGGCAGCAAGCTAAGTTAGTTATGTATAGACTTATATAGCGCCATTTGCGTAGTATGAATGACGATGGTGTTAATAACGATGACGAGGTTCTATGTAATTGTTATGCGGAACGAAGGAAGGATGAAAGGCATCAGTAGGTTTGATCATGAGACGTCGAGAACGTAGAAGCGTTTAGCTGTTGGTCGTTGTCGTTTTTTTAAGGTTCGTCCTGCGATGGGCGATCGTGGAATTGGCGCACAATCAATACACGGTCTGTGAAGATTCTGGTTCTGTCTCCATTAAGATCGTCAGACGCGGACTGACAACGAATCGCGTCACAGCCAACGTCAGAACCAAACAGTTGTCAGCAAAACAGGGAGACGACTTCATTCCCCCGACGGACGGAGGAGCTCTTGTCTTTGAACCAGGCCGGTATTATATCTTACACATAATAATTATCCTGCAGTCCATATGAAATGAATTTCCTATAATTCCTATCGGTAATGTAATGCTGTGGGATGTATCATTGTTATTATATTCATTACACTGCAATGAATGTAATGGGATGTAATGTTATGGGCTGTATCATTGTTATGTAATAATAATGTAATGCTATGGGATGAATGTTATTGGCTGTTTCGTTGTTATATAATAAATGTAATGCAATGCTATTGGATGGGATGCATCCTGTATTTCGTATCGCATATCGGTAATGGGATGTTATGTAAAGAAGACGATAAAACGTAATAGAGTACCAAAGCATATGTGCCTATTGCACTATGTATGCCGTATGGGGCCTCTGTGTGCATACATGGTAAGTTATGCATATGAATTAAAAGCACATGTACTGCATGCATTGTGTATCTGCGAATGCGGGGTGTGTGTGTGTGTGTGGTGTCGTGGTAGCATAAAGGTCTGTATAACGGAAAGAAAATAGTCTCTGTTTAAGTAGATGGATAATTGGCTTTCCTGGGCTGCAGCGGCTGGAATGGACGGATGGGAAATTGCGTTGGCCGTCTTAAGCAAACACGCCCCCTACCTATATACCGACTGACAGGAAGTTCTCTGTAAGAATGGAAATGTGTTGGATATGATGGCTGCACGTGATCAAACAAATCAGGTTCATGTCTTAGCCTTCCATGGGAAAACATGCGACGAAATGATTAATAGAATGATTATGACGAGTACGACGATGACGATGGTCAAGATTACGATTATGGCGACGATTTTGATGACAATGACTATGGGAACGATGAGGTTGCAGAGGAGGAGGAAGAGGAGGAAATGATGGTGATGGTGGTTGTCAAGGTGACTATGGCAACGACATACAGGAGGTGGAAGAAGAGTAGAAGGAAAAAAGTAAAAGGAGGTGGAGGAGGAAATAGTATTGGTGGTGGTTATTAAGATGACTTTGGCAACGAGGAGAAAGAGGAGAAGAAGGAGGAGGAAGATGAAGAAGATGAGGACGATGAGCAGGAAAGAATTTTAATGATGAAGACAATGATTGTATTGATGACCAATGCCAATTATTGTTTCGACATGTATTCGTATATGGGTTTATTTGGTTGACTGGTGATGGACGTTCGTGTCTTTTCTAGGAGTGACAGAGTTGTTTTGGACGATAGAAATTGTGAACGATCGTTTAGAGGCCGAGTCCAATGAGAAATTCAAGGTCCTACTTCGTAATGCCAACCAGGCCGTCCTCGGCAACACGAGCAAGGCAGTCGTACAACTAGTCAACGTGGAACACGGTCAGCACCGCTTATTTAACCTATATGGTTTATTATTAACATCAGCTGTTATCACGTAGGCATCTCACCTAGACGGTGCTTTTGCAATGTAGGCCTACTTTAAAAGGCTGTCTATGCATGTAGATACACTAACACATGCATTGTACAGACAGGCAAGTAGACCTCCGGATTCTATTATTACACCTATAGGTAAATGGTTTCTCTTGGAAGAAAGCTATTCAACAGTTAAATACCCACTTGATTTAACGAGTTAACTAATGAAAATATCCCAATATGAAACTTATCTGGGCTTTTTGAACAGGCGACAATTGGACTTCCAGAAGTATGTGACAGCGCCGCTGGACGAAATCAATTCAACAGAACTATCCACCTAAGCGCCTCTGAGGAGTTTCTCTGAAGAGGCGCTATATGAATTTACGATTACGATTACCTGATTTAAGGATTTAACGGCTAAAACTATTTTGGAAACTCATGTGCAATCCTAGCACATAAAAATAGTCCTTTTAAGTAGCCATTCAGGCTGCCATTAAGCCAGATAACCAAGCTGCGCTTTGTGGAGGATTGGGCCCCTAATACAAATGCATGTACACTCTAGGCTATAATTATGTCGTTTAACTGAATACGGAGTCCAATTCGATTGAATGGTAATTTTTAAGGGCGCTGTGCGTTTGACGAATCGCCGCTCAGCAGAGGATTTTCGTCCAGCGAACGAGAAACTTCAAAAGCTTTTGGCAGACTTGATGAGATCGAGGTATATGTACTGTTGCTCTCCAGTCTGTTTCACGCTTCAACATCATTGTAATTGCTACCTGAATTCTTATTGAGAAAGACACATCAGGAACACCTCCTCTCTGCGTCCGTCCATCAAACATCTGTTTGTCCTTCCTGCTTATGTCTAGTAATCGTAAATCATGCATAATCTCCAAACTTCTAAAGCGCCACTCGAAAGCCAAGCGCAGAGGGCGCCAGCTTATTCACGAGCGCTGGGTCGAGTGAGAGGGGTTGTTCAAAAGGGAAGTCCGAAGGAGGTCCGAGTCCGGTTGCCAGAAGACCAGAAGGGCAAAGTTGCTGGTAAGGTGGTGTCGGTTAGGTCGAGAGTTGGAAGGTGGAGGATCAGGTGAATCGGGGTTTGAAGAGGTGAGACGTGGAAAGCCTCTCTCTCTCTCTGTCTCTCTCTGTCTCTCTCTGTCTCTCTTTGTCTCTCTGTCTCTGTCGCTGTCTGTATGTCTGTCTGTCTGTCTGTCTGTCTGTCTGTCTGTCTGTCTGTCTGTCTCTCTCTCTCTCTCTCTTTCTCTCTCTCTCTCTCTCTCAAATTTATTGGCGGGTCTTATTTTCATTCTAGTTTATCTAGCAAACAGCTATAATGAGTACAATATTCACACTCTGTTAGTGGGAAGATGAGACGGCGATGGAGAGGACTATATTTATTTACTTTATAATCCTCTGTGCAGGCCAAATCAGTTCTATAGCCTAGGCCTACATATTGCGATAATTAAATATGCGTATGTAGCACTATGTACAGCGAAAGTAAGAAATAACATAAGCTCTCTGTGTTTAATTTAACTTTTATTATTGGAAAATTATTTCAGGATTCGTACGATGATCAAGCATTTGAAGGATTCGGCGACGAAGAAGGAGAGGACGATTACGTCGATAAGACAGGACCATACTTAAGCGGCGATCTGACCTTTGACACGCCAAGGGTCAAAGGGTCACGCACCCAGAGGCAGAACAGGCAGAGAGATACGACGACGACAAACAGAAGGAAATGGAAGAATGAAGAGGTTGATGACGATGACGATGATGACGATGGCAGTGATGGTGAGGGCGGTGTCGTTAGAGGTGACTGGAAACTGGGATACAGGAAGCGTTCCCAGTTTGAGGGATCGATGACGAAGAAGAAGAGCAAGACGGAACATCCGCTGCAGAAGTACCGGAAGGGAGGAAGGGCGCGAGGGAATCGCGGAGGTGGTGGTGGAAAGGGAAAAGAGAAGGCTCTGTTCGATGACGACTTCCGACAGGAAAGTGGAAGAAGGAAGGAACCAACAACCACAACCATCTCGACGACGACGACAACCACCCAGGACATGCCTGGAGCGGTAGGACTTCGAATATCTCTATACTCAAGTGGTATAAACATTGTAACCACAACAAAAACTTCAAAGGCCTAACCGTATTATCGTTAACAATAGCATCAAACTCAACATTAACAACTGCACAACATCAACACGGCTCTTTGGGTCAGTGGTGCAACGAAGGGGGCAGAGAGGGAAATCGCCCCTCCCCCGTCGCAGCACAAGGGGCGTAAAATTAGCTTTCAGTGGTACACAGTACTATGACAAGAACGATTAAAAGTCAACAACAAAATTATAATTGGGCGCAGTCATCAAATCTTACCCCTGGGTACTGAAAGCCTTCGTTACGCCACTGCTTTGGGTTAGGTTCTTTCCCAGTTGTCAGTCATGACAGATTCCAACCACAAATTGTGTAAGTCCGAGTATGAGAATTGTAGGAAAAAGACTGGGAGTCGGACTTTGATCCACGTGGAGTTGGGGTGTTTATTGAAGACTTAACAATGGGGTAGGCCTACTACTTGTGGGGCGCGGTGGTGTAGGGGTATGTTCGGTGCCTTGCAGCCGGAGGGTTGCAGGTTCGAATCCACCTCAAGCCGTCCGCGTAGGGACCTTGGGCAAGTCCTTCGCGCACAATTGCTCTGCAATATAATTGCTTCTGCGCCGCCGAGGCGTGTGGCACTTCTGAGCTTGGGGCAACCTTAGTTAGAAGGTCGATATCAAAGATCAGTTGTATTGTATTGTATTGTATTGTATTGTATTGTATTGTACTAAGAAAGACATGGGGGTGAACCCCCCAACCCCCGGGCAATTCTCACCCTGGTAAGCCGGTGTGTTTGATATTGATAAGTGCGTACTTCTTTGCTTTCAGTTCGTACCGCAGGAGTGCACGCGTGACACGAAGGGTCTGTTGTACTTTGACCTGTTGTCGTCGAAGATGCACCGCTGCAACGGACAGCGCTGGGAGCCTTGGGGATGGGGAGCAGGAGATGGGTACCAGTACACGGCTCTACTCAAGGACGCAGCCGGGTCAGAGGAGCAGGACGAAGAGGACAGTCCACCTCCTCCCGTTCCTCCTCCGCCGCTTCCAGCACATCCTCTCCCCACCTCTAACCCTCCTGGAAGACCGTCCCTATCCCCTCACGAATCGTCAACTAGACCGAAAAACCAAAAGAAACTTTGCCGCTCTGGTAATTAATTCAACTGTCACTCTTCTATACTGTATGTATAGATTATGCAAATACGAATGTATGGATGCATGGTTGTATGTATGCGTGTACGTATGTATGCGTCTTTGTATGTATGTGTATGTGCATGTATGTATGCATGTATGTACGTACAGTGGCGTAAATCATGGGGGAGGGCACAGAGGGGGACTGTCCCTCCCAAAGTTTTGACTTAAGCCCGTCTGTCCCCCCAAATAGCCGGCCCTCGTATCATCTGCCCCCCCTCAAAGTTATGCATAGATTTTCGCCTCTGTGTACGTACGAACGTATGTACGTATTTAGCACCTGTGTTCTCGAGTAGCGCTATATAAATACTCGATTACGATTATGTTTGTACGCATGTATGTTCGTATGTATGTATGTACGTACGTATGTTCGTACTTATGCATGTATGTATGCATGTATGTATGTACGCATGCATGTAGCCTATGTACGACTGTATACGTATGTACGTATGTACTTCGTATATATATATGTATGTATCTGCGCATATGACGTATTCTTTGATGAACCTGGAAAAGGCGGTATGTAAAGCTGCCTGTGCTGCTGCTGGTGTTTAAGGTTGGTCTGTCTTTGGCGACTCTTGTTATCGGTTGGGAGCGGAGAGGACGACCTGGAACGAGGCAGAGTTCAGCTGCAGGAGAGACGGAGGACACTTGACGGACGTCCAGTCGAGGGATCACCTGCGATGGCTCTCACAGATCGCCAAGGGATCAAACTTCTGGATCGGTGAGGAAATTATCTCCCTCTCCCCTCCCCCACAGTGTCCATGGAAACTGAAACATGTGTTCAGCTGTACTATTAGTATGTACGTATGTATGAGCACTTGTTATAGCGCCTCTTCCAGATTTCTACTCAGAGGCGCTCCCGACTACGCGTGAACACCGAATCGGAGTTTCACGCCGAAGCGCATGAGCAATTGCGAGTGAAGGACTTGCCCAGGGTCCCTACGCGGCGGCTTAAGGTGAATTCGAACCCGCAACCCTCCGGCTGCAAGGCACCGAACATAGGCCTACCCCTACACCACCGCGCCCCAGTGAAGTGGTGACAATTCGCCTGTAATAGAAATGCAACTGCAACGCCCACGATAACTAAGCTACTTAATGACATCGTCGTTGTCATCATCATCGTTATCTCAGCAACCCTTCATCTGGCACATATATAGTCACAAGTTGGCATTATCATAATCTCTATTGAAACTGGTTTTCGTCAACTTTAGGCGCTACATCATCGGTTGTTTTTTTACTGTAGGTCTGACGGACAAGCAGTCTGCGGGCGTCTGGCGTTACACTTGGGGCGCTCCCTCATCCGCCCTCTTCTTCAACTGGCGTCGCGCCTACCCTCGTCTCAACGGTCGCCGTAGCAACTGCGTCATGGTGCGCAAGAACCTCGAGTGGATGAACAAAGCGTGTGACTCGGGAAGGGCCAACTTCATCTGCATACAACCCCAGACCCAACGCACACGTAGACAGCCCTACCTCAGGCTCGTCAACCAGTGAATGATGACCTGCGCATGCAGGGTCAACTCCTCTGACCTCTCTAAACGAAACTGATAACTATCGTCTTCTTGTTTTGTCCGTTTTACTCGTATGATGTCGCCTCAAACGACGAACTTTCCTTGTTATCAGACAATTTGTATTTTTCTCAAGATCTACGTAACATCGGCGTAAACTTATCTCAAGATGGCCGAAAATAAACTCTCCGTCCTCATCATTCGGTCATCATTCGGATATCTCCCCCAGGACCCCCACTCTAGGGTAGGTTGGTTCGCTGGTCGAAGAAAGCTATTCACTAAGTAATGACCCACCTTGATCGTTTTTTAAGTAGGCATAACTGGTGCAAAATAGAGAGACGGCTGAAACTCATCATCAAAATTACTTGGCGACTCCAGCCAAACTGCCTTGAAGAAGTTTACGCCTATGCTGCGCAGTAAAATACAATTGGGCGGAGTTTAACTACGAAATGAAGATGCAGGTTCGCTGTAACACTTGATTTGTATAAATTTGACTGATAGCCTTAATATTTTAAAAGGGGTCGATTCGTTTGGGACTCTATCGGTAGATTATGAACTGTTGAAGAATCACGACAGACCAGTCTAAGAATTAATAGCAAATGTGTATGGACTTTGAGCAGTCCTTCATTCACAATATTATTGCTCCGTAATACACTACGGTCGTGCGTGCACTTCTGAACTTTGGAAGGGGACAATATCAAATGCAGTTGTATTGCAGGCCTGTGTATTGTATAAGGTCCATTGTTTATCCTTAATAGGGTAAGTATAATAACTGAAAGCACGTTTGCTGTATTCTTGAAAGAAAGAAAAACGGATGCGAGCTCAGATCCAGGTGTGGTATGTAAACCATGTAAGCAGGGGCGTAGCCAGAAAAAAATTTCGGGGGTTTAAGATTTCGGGGGTTTTACGTTAGAAATAGTCGCAAAAGTCCCGTTTTTGGGGTGATTTTGCATGTAAAAGCATGTAAAAAAATTTTTTCACCTATTTCGGGGGGTTTGAACCCGTAAAACCACCCCCTAAATACGCCCATGCATGTAAGCTTAGGCCAAGATCTAGACGTGGGATGTAAACTATGCCCATAATCTTGCTCAAACTTCTGGTAGTAAATGGTGATTAAAATCAGTTAAAATAACTTTGAATTCGAAACTTTGTAACTGTGTTGACTTCTAGAGCCAATTAAGAGTCTAAACCGAGTTAAACGTCGTCCTAACCTGCCATTGTTCGTCTAGTCGTAATAAAGTGGTTACTATATTGCCGAATGTTCTCTCTTATAGCACAGTAGCACACTGTAGCAAAAGGAAATCGTGGACTAATAGTAGGCCTACTAAACTGAATATGCTGGTATGAGACTACTGTTATCTACTCTAAAAATTAGCGCAATTAAGCTGTCGATTCAAATTTTAAATTTCCGACTTACGCACAACATAAATCATTTCTATCCAACTGTCAACAACCGCGGTTTAAATTTGTTATGATTTTGAGCTCCGCGGATCTTTCAAAGGTGAATTTCCCTTTTAACCGAGCGTATTTCGTTCAGTTGTGTGAAAGAGTATGTTGCATCATCAACTTGCATGTCGCCTGGCTATGATTTATTTGTCGGTCTACTTTATGTGGCGATGACAGCTCCTTGAAACCTGATCGACCGGAATATGATCGATGGAACACTTTATCTGTTACTGTAAGTTATGTTGGGCATTCGGTTTCTAATCATCGTTTTCGTCGTCAGCCTGCATCGATCATAATCATCAGCGTTATTTTGGGAATAAAACTAATGGTGTGCCGTTGCTGTTGTTGTTGTTGTTGTTGTTGTTGTTGTGGTAGTAGTAGTAGTAGTAGTAGCAGCAGCAGCAGCAGCAGCAGCAGCAGCAGCAGCAGTAGTAGTTGTTCGTAATCGTAATCGTAATCGTAAACTCGATATTTCTACAGCGCCCACAAAAGCGAAGTCGCGGGAATCAGCTTATTCACAGGCGCTTAACCAAAACAGAATCGATAGGCAGGGGGTCAAAATCCAGAGAGTCAGGCAGGCAGACAGTCAGACGGCTAAGGTGGATGATGCTTAGAGTTGAAATGGCGAGGATGGTGAGGGGAGGAGAAGGAATCGGGATAGGATTTGTGAAAAAGCAGTGTTTTCAGTTTTGAGTGGAAGACCTGTGGAGAGATAGCAAGAGGTGAGGTTTTGGTGAGTTCATAGGATGGATCGGATATTTGTCGTAGCACAGGCGGGAGTTTGTTCCAAAGAGGCGGGACAGCTATGGCTATGGAACGATTTGCAAATTTAAGCGATGAGGTGACTGAAGGGCGGAGCAGTGTGAGGGTGGAAGATGAACGGGTTGAACGAAGAGGTTGGACCGAGAACAACTGACGGAGATACGAGGGCTGAGAGGATTGAAGTGTATTGTAGGTGAGGGATAGGACTTTATATTCTATTCGTTCAGGAATTTTGAGCCAGTGGAGTGATTTCAAGACAGGTGTGATGTGGTGGTGTTTGGGGGTTTTGGTGACAGCAAGGGCGAGGGCATTCTGAATGGCTTGGAGGCGATTAATTTGAGTGGTATCTGTGTTGAGAAAGAGAGCATTGCAGTAATCTAATTTGGCGTGAACTATTGATGTGGCGATTGTTGATGAGGTTTTGAAGTCAAGCATAGGGCGGATTCTACGCAGGTCACAGATGTGCATGAAGCAAGAACGGGAAAGATGGGTGATGTGATCGGAAAAGCTAAGATTCTGGTCAAATGTTGTTGTTGGTATCTTGTGCGTCGCATTAGAATAGGCCTACGTAAAATTCCATTCATCAGCTACCACTCGCTGTGGATAGATGTAATCGTAGTCGTTAATGTAAATTTATGTAGCGCTGCTTCGGAGAAACTCATCGGAGGTGATCTAACAAAGTGAAACGACGATCGCACGGATTCATTGTAGAGAGGTTGAGGAGTTCGTTTACATCGCAGCAGCAGCAGATTATTAGGCAACTTATTCCAGGAGGATGGATGCTCGACCCTGGAAGTTCAGGCCTGTTGTGTGAAGTCTGTGGACCATGCAGGGCGAAATCTGTGACCAGGGATGGAAGAAACTGCGGACGCAAGACTCCTTCAGAGGGGCCGTCCATAAATGACGTCACGCAATTTTGGCCGATTTTTAACCCCCTCGTCACACTTCGTCACAAAACGTAACACCCCTCTGAAAATGACGTCACAAAGCTCTGACCCCCTAAAACCAAATTTCCATGCTCCTTCATGGAACAAATAGGGAAAGCATGAATATTTTAAAATCTAACGGTGACCAAATATTGAAATAATTAGAAAATTATTAATAATGGTGCCCGTATATATTAAAATAATTTAAAAAATAATGAAAATTTAATCCTCAAAATTAGTGCTGTTATTAATTGAATTAAATTGTTGTTAATTGTTAAATTTAATAACATAGACCTGGTGTGACGTCACACTTCCCAGACCCCCCCACCCCATGTCACACATCGTCACAAATTTCCGACCCCCCTCCCCTAGGTGCGTGACGTCATTTATGGACGGCCCCAAAGCAAGCGTTAGAATATCTATAAAGTTATCGAAACTTGTAAATGTAATTGAATATTTATCTAGCGCCAGTCAGAGATTCAGAGGTCATCCCGACTCAGGTCGTCAGTGCTGTCTCTAACAAATAACAGTTACTGATGGTCTTCACTCTTCAGGCGTTTCCGAAACAGAGGAAGACAAAAGGCTGAGGAGCTCAAGACGCAATTCATGCGGAAGATGGTTCCAACTAGAGGGGCCGACATATTATATATAGGAGAAAGCGTCTTTCTCCGAAAATGCGCTAAAGCCTAAACTGACCTATATACGGCAATTTAGAATATAAAAAAATTCCAGGGTAGAACCTATATGCACCCAGAGACAAAAGCAATATACTTTAAGAGGCGCTTTACACATTTTTTAATAGAATACAATACAATGCAAAAGTCAAAGCGTCTGGATTGAGCAGCTGCACCACGTCTGAATAACGACTTTTTACATGTAGGCTAGATGGACCGATGGTGTTCTCCTAATAATTAAAGACAAGAATTAAATGCCTACAGGTCTAAATTAGACTTTTGCATTGTATTGTATTCTATTAAAGTATATTGCTTTTGTCTCTGGGTGCATATAGGTTCTACCCTGGAATTTTTTCTATATTCTAAATTGCCGTATATAGGTCAGTTTAGGCTTTAGCGCATTTTCGGAGAAAAAAAATTGTTTTCTTGTCAAGGTTAGGCCTACGTACGTGTGTAGGAAAAGTATTTTAAACTCACGTGACGGCGATCGACATGGTTGTGCAACGTTACGTTACTGCTTACATGTTCCGAAATTTGTGTATTTGGCCTGTCTTATGTGGGACATTTGCAAATTTATTGTGCAGTAGGTCCGAATTCATCTGGGTGCGACGCACCCACTGAACTTTCTCTCTGGGTGCATTCGCATCCAAGGCGCCCAGAGAGTTGGCGCATATATACGCTACTCAATTAATACACTATGTGAATGTATACAGCATCTGCATGTTGATAAATTACACAGGTCAGAGAACTCCGGCCATTTTGGCACCTTCCGTCCTGGCTTGAATTACACAGGCAGGCCAGGGAATTCCGGCAGTTTTGGCACCGTCCATCCTGGCAGCCGTGTCAGCTCTGTCGGCACCCTGACACGTGTCAATCTCTGACACGTGTGCCACTATGGCACAGTCAGTCTAAGTTTCATAGGCTAGAGAACTCCGGAAGTTTTGGAACCGTCCGTCATGGCAGCCTGTCAGTTCTGTTACCGTCGGGTCCTTGTATTGTACGTATTGTATTTATAAATTATTTATAACCGTCAAGTAAGTATACCGTATAGGCTTGGCACCGCCGCCACTGACAGTGCTAGTGCTACTCTGACATCTGACACGGCGACGTAGCTGTTGGCCTCGAGCAATATTTCCATCGAGACCTCTGATGCCGACAACCATGTAATGGCAGAATGAGCTCTTCACTTGAAGGATCACAATTCCGGACAGGACGATCCAGTTGACTGTTGTGGAAGCTAGGTTAGTTTGAGTTTTTATGAAGGTTTACGACGAATCCGATAGATTGGTTGCTGATGAAATCTTCAGGCCATTTGGACGATGGTAAGTAGCGGCATGTAGATCAAGATGTAGCCTATAGATGAGACGTAGGACGATTTATGTCGTAGGTCTTTCTGCCTCTTTGTTAGGCTATTTCTTTTCCTCTTGTCTTAAGCCTTTCTGCCTCTCCATTTTCTCTCTTGCTCCCTCTTCTTCAGTCTCCTGACTCTTTTGTCTCCTTCTCTTGCCTTAGATCTGTCTGCCTCGCTGCTTTACTCTTTCTGTTGTCAAATAGGATATTCTTTGTTTTAGTGTTACACCTAGTTGCTGTCAACCTCCAAGTCTTTCTCTGTCTCTTTTCCTTAATGCCGTACTCTAGCTCTTTGTTCATTTTTATGTATTGTCTTTCTCAAAAATAATAATAATATTTTCGTTTATTCAAACAATCAGGTTGACACACCGCAACCGGTTACAGTGTACAATTATGCAATTGAAACAATTCACAAGAACACAAATGACAGAAGACATAAATCTTAACTACTAACAGAACAGACAACCTGCAATACACCGTATTATACACGGCGCTAATAGCAGCCTACAAAGCATGTATACGGGGCTCGAACTCGGTACCTCTCGCTCTGTGCCAGGTGTTATCCAATGCGCTATCGGGCATTACTATTCATTTTAGTTCAGGTGAAGCTAGGTCTATCCTAGTCTTTATCTAAGTCTACTAATTACTGGAGGTATTTCTGTCTGTTTTCGGCCTTGCATACAGTCCGTCTGACTCCAGATCTTTGTTTGTGTGTTTTAGGTCTAGCACTCTGTCTAAAACTACGTCTTATTGTCTCTCTTTCAATACGGTATATCCTATTCCATGTCTTTCTCTCCCTGCTGTCTGCTGTCGGCTGTCTCACTCTCTTTCCTGCTTTACGACATCACTGGTTGAACTGTTTGAACCAGCCGGAAACCACCAGAGACGACTTGGGATTCCTGGAGATGTCGTGGGAGAACGAGACCGAGGACCTGCTGAATGCTGATGGACAGAGACGAGTGGAGGAGGAGATGCGGCTTTGCCCGATGTGCAGACCTGCACGAGAAGGACCAAGTACGGGAAAGACTAAGTACGGTACTAATGTAATGTAATGTAACAAAACATTTATATAGCGCCACTTAAGAGTCTCTCAGAAGCGCTCAACACGTGGCCATCAAACAGCTGAAAAAATGCGTCTTTAAGAGTTTGGAGAAAACCATATAGCCGCGTGCAGCACGCACAGACGGCGGAAGAGCGTTCCAGATCCGTGGCGCCGCAATCGAGAAGTTCCGACGAGCACAGGTGGTGGTTCGAAACGAAGGTATTATCAAGTCATTTCGCGAAGCAGACCGGAGAGCCTGCCGACCAGTGTGAGTGCCAACTGGAAGGCACAGTTCAGCAAGTTTTAAGTAAGTTTTAACTTAAGACTCATCTCTTTCAACTTGGTTTCCCACCGTCTATACTGGTTTCTGGTTTCTCCGGTCATATATAGGAATCATCCTGGCGTTTCCATTGCATAATGCTTAGGCCCACTGTGCATTGTTTTGCTAACTGATGTAATAATAATATATTCGTTCGTATAATGACATTTCGGCTAACAACATATATAGGCTAGCGAAGAGAGTGCCTCTGAGTAGATATCTTGTAGAAGCGCTATATAAATGTTCATTTACATTACATTACATAATGAAATTTGACTTGAAGCGACTATAAAGGCGCTATATAATTCATTGGGTTAGATAGGGACATACTAGGGTTAGATGACTAATACTTTCTATCTCCGTTTTTAGTGTATTCTCTGTGTTTGTTCCCTTCCGTCTCGCTCTCAGAATTAGGCCTACTCTAAAACTTTTTTCTGTTTCTTTCGTTCGGTCTTTCTCTCTTTTATGTCTTACTGTTTTGCCTTATCCTTGTCTTTGTCCTTGTGTGGCGAACTATGTTCGGCCAAAGTCCTTCAGTAAGGCTGATTTTGGACTGCCGGAGCATTAACTAAACATCGTAGGTCTATAAATAGCATGTGCCTTGACCACAGCTCTAAAAATAGCTCAGAGTCCCCTCGTGATCCAGATACAAGCTGTGATTGGTTCTTTCGGTGATAGAGTGATAAGGTAGTGAAGAGTGATAAGGTAGTGAGTTATACTAATTCGTGTATAATAATTAAGTCGATAGGTTTCACTCGTCGTTAACATAGAGAGAACACTCGAAAACAATAATTGTAATTTGGTCAAGCCACTTTAATTTTCAATTAAAGCCATTTAATTAATTTACAAGAATGTCTGATTCACAATTCACAAATACGAGTGATCCTGAATTATCCCAGCTCATAGTAAATCCTGAAGAAGAGGTCGAAGTTAATCCAGAAAGCGTTGAAAGTGAACAAGTCGAAATGTCGCATTCTGCGGATAAATCGGATGAGTTGTTGAAACAACTTGTGTATCGCCAGAAAGGACTAGATACTCTTTTGAATAGGTTCCTGGAAGAACAAACACAGAGAAATGATTACAATGAAGCTAGGATAGAAGAGTTGCAAGGACAGCTATCGTTGTACAAAACTGTTGTGGGGGATTCAAACCCTGGTATGTTACGTACGTCACTACCGCCCCAGATCGGGAAGCCACGGATGTTCAAGCGGCCTATTCCTTGCTGACTCTGAGAAACCCTGGTATAAAACATTCAGCCTCTTCTGTGTTTTCCCCTAGTGTAGTTCCTACCTGTCAGCCTTATGTAGCGCCTTCCTTGACTAAGATGGCCTATCCTGCCATTAGCGGTTCCATATTGGATTTGAACTCTATGCCACCCTGGGAAGTCCTTTATGATCCACCCTCTCCCCAACAGTGCGCGCGTTCCCTAGAGGGCGCCACGCACGCTTCACTTGCAATTACCCTTGTCATCGTGTCTGGACCTTACCTTTGACCCTGCACCGAAGGCGAGTCTGGCGGTGAGTCGTTCCTGGACGCTGTCGACGAGGTAGGCGGAGGTGGATGAGTTCTTGGCCTTGTTGAAGAGACGGTCAATGCTACGACTTCCAGTGGTGTCCAGTAGGAAGACCTCTAGTTCGCTCTTGCTGACCACGTTCTGCTCATTGGTGTCCAGTCCTATTAAGAACTCCAAAGTTCTTGTGTGTATTCATCAAAGCAGCGAACCTTAACACTTCCACCAGTTTGGATTTATCTGTTCGCTGATTGGCTGATTGATTGGTCGTGTTATTGACTGGTTGATTGATTAGTTGGTTGATTGTCTGGTTGAGTGATTGGTTAACTAATTTATCTATTTATCGACTGGTTGGTTGGCAGGACGTGTGCTGGATGACTGATTGACTGACTGATTGATTCGTTGATTGATTCATTGATTGATTTATACTTGATTGTACACCAAGGTGCGGTTGGTAGTTGGTTTATTAAGGGGTATTCTCACTTACTTACTAACTTACTTACGTTTATTGGCAGGATGCTATATACTTTGTAACTGTGTTTATAAGATGTCTGTACACCAAAGTACGATTAGCAATTGGTTAATAAAGAATCTACTTACTTTCTTACTTACAACTTATTAACTTTCTGTTCTTTTTAAATTACGTTTAGCGTCTCCATTAAGGCGACGCTATATAGGCCTAAATCTCCGACTGCAATTACTATTGCTTAGTCTGCAGGACTAAAGATAGGACTAATGCAACTGCAGATGACTAGATGACTGAATTTAGGAAGGAAGGATTGGGAAGTAGGTTGGGCAGCAGGACGAAAGGAGGAGGAACAAAAGGAGGGAGGAGGGATAGAGAAGAAAGGAAGAAAGAAGACATAGCCTATTAAAGGAATTGGCTAACCTACTATGACTTCTCTCTGATCGACGGCACAGATGTCTTGGCATTTGGCCAGAAGTCACGTTTGCAGTCACGTTACCTACTCTCGGTCGTCCTATTTGCTGTTCCGGTGTCACGAAATAGAGTATCCGTCCTAAGACTATCCGGGCGGATGAATGGATTTATCCCCCCGGATGGAATAAACCGGTTTAGAGTATCCGGGGGGATAAACCATTCTATCCCCCTTCGTCATACGCATCACGATAGCCCAGACGAAAATACAGTCAAAATCACCAAAAACGAAGTAAATTAATTTCAGGTCGACGTACAAACTAAAGATACGCAACTTAAAATATTTTACGTGTACAATAAATCCAAACAGTACGACTGAATACACTTAGAAACCGCCAAATATGCAAACTAAAACCGAATGCTCCATTTCGCTAAGAGGGATACTCATGTGTGGGGGATACTCTATCTCGTGACACCGGCGCCAGTTAGGAATCCTTCTTCGATGGCGCCACTTTATTTTCGGCGTTTCTGTCATAAAAAGCAAAGATTTGGTTAGTAATTGATCCACTACTGAAATATGGTACAAAATCGGTAGAATATTGCTTAGTCTTTCCTAGCCTCCCCTTCCCTATTCTAGCCTACCGATTCTGTAATATCGTATTCTATCTTACCCCACCCTATTCCATCCCATTCGATCCTATGCCATCCTGTCCTACCATAATCTAAAATATTCTATCCTGTCCTGCCTTATTCTACCCTATTCTACCCTACCCTATTATACCATATTCTATCCTACCCTATTCTACCCTGCCCTATTCTACCCCACTCTGTTCTATCCACCCCTTTTCTACCCCGACCTTATTCTATGCTACATTATTCTACCGTATACCCTATTCTATCCAACCCTATTCTATTCTACTCTATTCTACCCCACCGTATACCCTAATTTATCCTACCCTATTCTATCCAACCCTATTCTATCTTACCCTATTCTACGCTACTCTATTCTACCCTACCTTAATCAATCCCATTCTATTTAGTTACCTATTAATAATAATGATTAATTACTGATTAATAACTAAGTACTGATAAATAATAATAATAATTTTCAATAATAATTTTGCGACATGTGAACCAACTTGTTGAGTTCGGCCAGGATCTCCGTCCTCCTATATCGAACACCCTTGGGTACTGATGAAGGTGAAGCCTGGCGTCGACGGTCACCAGAGCCTGCCCTCGCATGATGAAGAACAGTCCTGCAAAAGGTCCACCATGGCGGACGATGCAGCAGTCGAAGAGATACACCTTCTGGACGAGGCTCATGTCCATTGCAACAGGCGCTTCATCTTCGATTGCCATGGCAGGTGCTGAAGAGGGCAGAGCTCTCGATCCGCCACCTGCCTCTCCATCAACAAACTACAGAAACGCGCTCTTTACTTAACTACAGAAACGCGCTCTTTACTTAACTACAGAAACGCACTCTATAATTAACTACAGAAACGCGCTCTTTACTTAACTACAGAAACGCGCTCTTTACTTAACTACAGAAACGCGCTCTTTACTTAACTACAGAAACGCGCTCTTTACTTAACTACAGAAACGCACTCTTTACTTAACTACAGAAACGCGCTCTTTACTTAACTACAGAAACGCGCTCTTTACTTAACTACAGAAACGCGCTCTTTACTTAACTACAGAAACGCGCTCTTTACTTAACTACAGAAACGCGCACTTTACTTAACTACAGAAACGCGCTCTTTACTTAACTACAGAAACGCGCTCTTTACTTAACTACAGAAACGCGCTCTTTACTTAACTACAGAAACGCGCTCTTTACTTAACTACAGAAACGCGCACTTTACTTAACTACAGAAACGCGCTCTTTACTTAACTACAGAAACGCG
Organism: Aporrectodea caliginosa; assembly: GCA_020284085.1. Classification (NCBI taxonomy): domain Eukaryota; kingdom Metazoa; phylum Annelida; class Clitellata; order Crassiclitellata; family Lumbricidae; genus Aporrectodea; species Aporrectodea caliginosa. Next base: position 842,504 of record JACEVL010000368.1, read on the forward strand.
CTCTTTACTTAACTACAGAAACGCGCTCTTTACTTAACTACAGAAACGCGCACTTTACTTAACTACAGAAACGCGCTCTTTACTTAACTACAGAAACGCGCTCTTTACTTAACTACAGAAACGCGCTCTTTACTTAACTACAGAAACGCGCTCTTTACTTAACTACAGAAACGCGCTCTTTACTTAACTACAGAAACGCGCTCTTTACTTAACTACAGAAACGCGCTCTTTACTTAACTACAGAAACGCGCACTTTACTTAACTACAGAAACGCGCTCTTTACTTAACTACAGAAACGCGCTCTTTACTTAACTACAGAAACGCGCTCTTTACTTAACTACAGAAACGCGCTCTTTACTTAACTACAGAAACGCGCTCTTTACTTAACTACAGAAACGCGCTCTTTACTTAACTACAGAAACGCGCTCTTTACTTAACTACAGAAACGCGCTCTTTACTTAACTACAGAAACGCGCTCTTTACTTAACTACAGAAACGCGCTCTTTACTTAACTACAGAAACGCGCTCTTTACTTAACTACAGAAACGCGCTCTTTACTTAACTACAGAAACGCGCTCTTTACTTAACTACAGAAACGCGCTCTTTACTTAACTACAGAAACGCGCTCTTTACTTAACTACAGAAACGCGCTCTTTACTTAACTACAGAAACGCGCTCTTTACTTAACTACAGAAACGCGCACTTTACTTAACTACAGAAACGCGCTCTTTACTTAACTACAGAAACGCGCTCTTTACTTAACTACAGAAACGCGCTCTTTACTTAACTACAGAAACGCGCTCTTTACTTAACTACAGAAACGCGCTCTTTACTTAACTACAGAAACGCGCACTTTACTTAACTACAGAAACGCGCTCTTTACTTAACTACAGAAACGCGCACTTTACTTAACTACAGAAACGCGCTCTTTACTTAACTACAGAAACGCGCTCTTTACTTAACTACAGAAACGCGCTCTTTACTTAACTACAGAAACGCGCTCTTTACTTAACTACAGAAACGCGCTCTTTACTTAACTACAGAAACGCGCTCTTTACTTAACTACAGAAACGCGCTCTTTACTTAACTACAGAAACGCGCACTTTACTTAACTACAGAAACGCGCTCTTTACTTAACTACAGAAACGCGCTCTTTACTTAACTACAGAAACGCGCTCTTTACTTAACTACAGAAACGCGCTCTTTACTTAACTACAGAAACGCGCTCTTTACTTAACTACAGAAACGCGCTCTTTACTTAACTACAGAAACGCGCTCTTTACTTAACTACAGAAACGCGCTCTTTACTTAACTACAGAAACGCGCACTTTACTTAACTACAGAAACGCGCTCTTTACTTAACTACAGAAACGCGCTCTTTACTTAACTACAGAAACGCGCTCTTTACTTAACTACAGAAACGCGCTCTTTACTTAACTACAGAAACGCGCACTTTACTTAACTACAGAAACGCGCTCTTTACTTAACTACAGAAACGCGCACTTTACTTAACTACAGAAACGCGCTCTTTACTTAACTACAGAAACGCGCTCTTTACTTAACTACAGAAACGCGCTCTTTACTTAACTACAGAAACGCGCTCTTTACTTAACTACAGAAACGCGCTCTTTACTTAACTACAGAAACGCGCTCTTTACTTAACTACAGAAACGCGCACTTTACTTAACTACAGAAACGCGCACTTTACTTAACTACAGAAACGCGCTCTTTACTTAACTACAGAAACGCGCTCTTTACTTAACTACAGAAACGCGCTCTTTACTTACCTACATAAACGCGCTCTTTACTTAACTACAGAAACGCGCGCTTTACTTAACTACAGAAACGCGCACTTTACTTAACTACAGAAACGCGCTCTTTACTTAACTACAGAAACACGCACTTCATAGTTGTAAAAAACGTTTTTTTCGTTTTTTATTATTTTACAAAAACGTGGTTTTTTCGTTTTTTATTTCTCGTCTTTACTTTTTTTCCGTTTTTTATTTTTTGTATGTAACTTTATTTATTTATTTACTGTCTGTTAGTATTTGTTTAATTTTATTCTTGTCTGATATCCTTTACGTTGTGTCCGTCCTTTCAAGGATTCATCTAATTTACGTCACTAATTAGTGTCATCAGTCGAACGCGCAATTAAGTTATCCAAAATACGAAATGTTGTCTTTGTACACAGTAATCTCCGATTGACTGATAAACTGACTGATATTACTCCATAATATATTATTTACTACGTTCTTATATAAGTCAAAGTGTAAGTATAATTTCTGATTACGTACACTATAGGCCTATAGGCTAGTTAAAAAATTTAGTTTTTAATTGTTTATGTCAGCATGCACTTATGTGGACTTGTGTATACAATTTAAATTTGAAAAGATTTCATTATTTTTAATAACTCAATTTCTTATTAAACCAAACTTATGAAAAAGAACATAATTGTTGAAGATTAATATATGTTAGTTGGTGTTTACTTATAATGTTATGTTATTTGCTGATTAAAATTAAATTGTGTAAATAAGGTTTTTAATTTAAAAATGCAGAAAAGATGTAGCAAAGTAAAATTATTTTCTTTTCCGTTTTTTTTTTCGTTTTTTCTACAGCGTTACTTATTATTTTACAGAAACGACGTTTTATTTCGTTTTTACTTAACTTTACCGTTTTTTACAACTACGCGCACTTTACTTAACTACAGAAACGCGCTCTTTACTTAACTACAGAAACGCGCTCTTTACTTAACTACAGAAACGCGCTCTTTACTTAACTACAGAAACGCGCTCTTTACTTAACTACAGAAACGCGCACTTTACTTAACTACAGAAACGCGCTCTTTACTTAACTACAGAAACGCGCTCTTTACTTAACTACAGAAACGCGCTCTTTACTTAACTACAGAAACGCGCTTTACTTTACTTAACTACAGAAACGCGCTCTTTACTTAACTACAGAAACGCGCTCTTTACTTAACTACAGAAACGCGCACTTTACTTAACTACAGAAACGCGCTCTTTACTTAACTACAGAAACGCGCTCTTTACTTAACTACAGAAACGCGCTCTTTACTTAACTACAGAAACGCGCACTTTACTTAACTACAGAAACGCGCTCTTTACTTAACTACAGAAACGCGCTCTTTACTTAACTACAGAAACGCGCTCTTTACTTAACTACAGAAACGCGCTCTTTACTTAACTACAGAAACGCGCTCTTTACTTAACTACAGAAACGCGCTCTTTAAACTACAGAAACGCGCACTTTACTTAACTACAGAAACGCGCACTTTACTTAACTACAGAAACGCGCTCTTTACTTAACTACAGAAACGCGCTCTTTACTTAACTACAGAAACGCGCTCTTTACTTAACTACAGAAACGCGCACTTTACTTAACTACAGAAACGCGCTCTTTACTTAACTACAGAAACGCGCACTTTACTTAACTACAGAAACGCGCTCTTTACTTAACTACAGAAACGCGCTCTTTACTTAACTACAGAAACGCGCTCTTTACTTTAACTACTACAGAAACGCGCTCTTTACTTAACTACAGAAACGCGCTCTTTACTTAACTACAGAAACGCGCTCTTTACTTAACTACAGAAACGCGCTCTTTACTTAACTACAGAAACGCGCTCTTTACTTAACTACAGAAACGCGCACTTTACTTAACTACAGAAACGCGCTCTTTACTTAACTACAGAAACGCGCTCTTTACTTAACTACAGAAACGCGCTCTTTACTTAACTACAGAAACGCGCTCTTTACTTAACTACAGAAACGCGCACTTTACTTAACTACAGAAACGCGCTCTTTACTTAACTACAGAAACGCGCTCTTTACTTAACTACAGAAACGCGCTCTTTACTTAACTACAGAAACGCGCACTTTACTTAACTACAGAAACGCGCTCTTTACTTAACTACAGAAACGCGCTCTTTACTTAACTACAGAAACGCGCTCTTTACTTAACTACAGAAACGCGCTCTTTACTTAACTACAGAAACGCGCACTTTACTTAACTACAGAAACGCGCACTTTACTTAACTACAGAAACACGCGCTCTTTACTTAACTACAGAAACGCGCACTTTACTTAACTACAGAAACGCGCTCTTTACTTAACTACAGAAACGCGCTCTTTACTTAACTACAGAAACGCGCACTTTACTTAACTACAGAAACGCGCACTTTACTTAACTACAGAAACGCGCTCTTTACTTAACTACAGAAACGCGCTCTTTACTTAACTACAGAAACGCGCTCTTTACTTAACTACAGAAACGCGCTCTTTACTTAACTACAGAAACGCGTTCTTTACTTAACTACAGAAACGCGCACTTTACTTAACTACAGAAACGCGCTCTTTACTTAACTACAGAAACGCGCAATTTACTTAACTACAGAAACGCGCACTTTACTTAACTACAGAAACGCGCTCTTTACTTTACTACAGAAACGCGCTCTTTACTTATCTACAGAAACGCGCTCTGTCTTTACTTCACTACAGACTGTCGGAGCGACACCGGTGGCATCTGGCGAATGTAATTATCATTATCCAATTTCGAGACGTCAGTGGCGTCACCATCTATCTCTACGTAATGGTACAAACCAACAACAACCCAGCAATGCTAACAGACGATTGAAACGCCGAATTCCAAGCGAATACAAGCGTCATCCAAGGATAACCAAACGATCATCAGAGAACACGAACAGACTGGCGCTAACAAAAGGATCCTAAATCCAGGCTGAATGCTACATGCTTAGCCACCGACTTTGTAGCAAACATTATGACGCCAAAAGCATCAGGCGCGCCACCCATCCTATCTCACTACCACGGGCTATGTCCGCACGTGCTCTAGTCAAGCGCCTACATACTATTATATCTTCCCTCTCAATGCGAGGCAACCCATAGGCTAACGAAGATTACCTAATGTTCATAAGGTTCTGTACAATAGGCCTACATAATATTCTATCCAGGCCCAAAGCAATAATAGTACTATAGTCTCTAATACTATAACTGCATAATCATGCATCGATGTTACTTGTTGCGTCTTGACAGCAAGTTATGAAATAAACGAAAATACAATACAATACAATACAATACTTTTCAAATAACTTGTATATATACAGTAATTTTTGTGATCTCTTTTCATTCTGTTTAATTCTTGCTTTTTCTCGCCCTTTCTTGTATTAAAATGTATTCACGTTTGCTATGCTTAACCTCATTGGTAAGGGTAACCAATATCTGCTTGCTTGGTTTGGTTTGAATTTAGTTAAGTTTTTTTTGGTTTAGTTTGTATGTAGTTAAGGTTTATGTTTTTCGCAATAGCTTATTTTGGTTCGAAACTGAATATTGACTCTAAGTCTCTCCTGTTGTTATCATGTACTGCGATAATAGTAATAACTTAGGTGACACTAGCTAGCGGGACTATTGTCCTTTCGGGGTTCCATTTTGTGGCTACTGATGAAAATAATCATGCTGCTACTGTGTTGTGATGCTAACAATGGCAAATAATCATGTTACCTTTGTTTCACTTTAATGTCTTCAATAAAGAATTGAATTGAATTAATTGAATTACAGAAAGTCTGCCTTTACTTAATTACAGAAAGTCTGTCTTTCCTAAAAGTATGCATACACAATATGCATTATTGCCTATTGGAAAGATTCTCCTAGAGTTTCTTTGCTTTGGAACGAGTCCTTACTTACTTATTTTCAGCTTTTCTTGACTAAACAATGGAGAAGTCATTACTATAATTAGTCACTTAATTAAACCTTATTAAACGTTATTTCTTTTATGATCTGCATTCGGTCACTGGTCTACCCAGTGAGGTCTCTATAGTAGACCGTTTCTTTTAGTTAAGTAAAGCTTAACTGTATTAATTTCTGTGTGTGTGCACATTTATTGTATTATGTCACATTCTTTACATGTGAATTTGAATACCTCTGGTAATCACAGCGTACTACACTACCAATCTGTTAATTCTGACCAACTATCAGCCCATAACACTGAATGCCTATTAGATTCCAACTTATCTCTTGAGTATTCTGATGAAACCATACCACAATACACAAGCTCACAAATAATACAATACCTCAATAGGAACCACTAGTGTCTGCCCTAATAACGCTATGCACTTAAATTACTCCAATATACAGAGTGTGGACTTGCTAACTGATGAAGCTAACAATTTCCCTCTTATAAATTCCACTGACAATGTGACTGCAATTTCTTTACCGACTTGTCTCTGACTAATACCTACTCCACACCCTACTCCCTATCTGCCGAATTCTCCTCACTCCCTTCCAATTTCTCAGTGATGCACTTAAATTGTCGTAGTATGCTAAGCAAATAAAATAAAATAAATGAACTCTTGAACCTCATTCCTGTAACCATACTGGCATTAACTGAAACTTGGCTGAACGTAGATCAAACGGACTTAGTTTCATTCCATGGCTACTCATTTATAAGCAAACCTAGGCGGGAGGGAAGGGGTGGAATCGCGTTTCCAATTAAGCATGGAATACCTTTTGAAATCCTAAATCATTTTGATCGCGAATCCTACTTCCGGACCTTTGAGGGACTATTTATTCGCTTAACTTATTAAACAGGATCACTGATCATGGGGCCATTTATCATCCACCTGGTCAAAGTCTAGAATATTTCTCCAATGAATTAGATCCTATATTGTCTAAAATAAGGAAGAAGTCAAAAGAACAGATATTAATAGGTGACTTTAATGCGACCTCCTTAAAGTCAATCATCATAAGCCAACTGAAGAGTTTTATAATTGCTTACTGACCCACCATCTTCTTCCCTTAATAATCAAACCCACCAGAATTACTGAATTAACTTCCACCTTAATAGATAATATCTACACAAATGCTTGGCACAAAACAATCAATAACTCTATAATAGTGTCTGATATATCTGATCATCTCCTTATATCAGCTCAGTTTGATTATGGTTTTGATAAACCAAATAAACCACCCCCTCCACCAAGTAGAAGGTTCTCACCCGAGTCGACCACTGGCTTTCTTGAATCCATTTTCATAATAAATTGGTCTCCTGTACTAGAAGCATGCAATAAATTGGACACACGTAAATAAGGCTTATAATTTATTGATCCATGAACATAGAGTAGCCTACAAGTTACAACTCAGCCTTCCCTGTTGTTGCAAATAAATATAACAAAAGAACATCCCCAAAGAATGCTTGGATGACCCAGGGCCTACTTAAATCATATAAAAAATCTAAATTATATCATAAATTTATATAAAAAAATCCCACTAAACATAACAAAAAAGTATTTACTACATATAGAAACAAGTTTAAATCCATCCGGCTTCTATAGCAGAAAAAATTTTATGCTGCAGAATTCTGCAAACACAGTCAAAAGCTTAAGGCTACTTGGAAACTACTTAGAAGTCTAATGGGTAACAAAGATACTGATGATAGACACATTAAATCTTTAATAATAAATGGAACTCCAATAACTGACCCAGTAGCAATAGCCTCCAAACTTAATAACTATTTTACTGATATAGCCCACTCTTTGGCCAAAAACATTCCAGACTCTGAATCAACTATTGACCAATATATGACCTCTTCCCGTGTCAATTCTTTTGGACTAATTGAATTAACTGAAAATGACCTACTACGACTGGGTAGTAGGTCATTTAGTCCCTCACACTCTAAAGGGGTAGATGACATTGACCCCACTATAGCATTGCCTAGCTTGCCCTTAATATCCAAACCACTACTTGAAATTATAAATCTGTTCCTTTAAAGCTGGTACTTTCCCACAAGCCTTAAAAATAGCAAAGGTAGTTCCTGTCTTTAAAAAAGGAGTAAGAGAAGAAGTTTCAAATTACAGACCGATTTCAGTACTTCCATTTTCCTCTAAGTTCTTTGAAAAAGCAATGCCTGAGCGCTTGAATGAATATATTATAAAATCTAACATTATTTTTTCATCCCAACATGGGTTTCAAGCTGGTGACTCCACCTATGCATAGCCTTACTTAATATGCAAGATAAAATCTCTGGGCACCGCAATGGATGATAACGAATATTCTTTAGGAATCTTTTTGGATTTGGCCAAAGCTTTCGATACCACATTCTCTTAAAAAAATTAACCATCTATGGAATTCGCAATGTCCAATTGAATTGGTGCAAAAGTTACCTGGAAAATAGAATGCAATTAGTCAGCTGCAATGGTGCTCGCTCCGCTCTAAAACTGATTGAATACGGAGTGCCTCAGGGCTCTATTCTTGGCCCTTTACTTTTCATCCTTTTCATTAACGATCTACCTAATGTCTATTCCACTCTTTTCTTCATACTACTTGCAGATGATACCAATATATTCTATTCTCACTCTTCCTTGAGCATGCCAACACTGAATTGGAGAAAGTTGCCAAATGGTTCCAAGTGAATAGACTAACTTTAAACTTAGATAAAACTAATTTTCTATTATTTATATCCTATAAAAAACCATCTCCTCCAGTATTGCCTAATTTAAAAATTACGAATACTCCCATAACTCAAGTTCAATCCTCCAAATTTCTAGGGGTCTATGTTAACCGAGTGTAGGACATTGTCCCCCCTGGACATTGCATAGAATCCATAGATCCCCGTATTCTCTGTAAAAAATTAACCATCTATGGAATTAATGTCCAATTAAATTGGTTCAAAAGTTACCTGGAAAATAGAATGCAATTAGTCAGCTGCAATTGTGCTCGCTCCGCTCTAAAACTCATTGAATACGGAGTGCCTCAAGGCTCTATTCTTAAGAAATGAACGACATATCCTTTTCATTAACGATCTACCTAACTAGTCTTCCACTCTTTTCTTCATACTACTTGCAGATGCTAACAATATATTCTATTCTCACTCTTCCTTGAACATGCCAACACTGAATTGGAGAAAGTTGCCAAATGTTTCCAAGTGAACAGACTAACTTTAAACTTAGATAAAACTAATTTTATATCAATTATATCCTATAATAGGCCATTTCCTCCAGTATTGCCTAATGTCCGGGGGGATAATGTCCGGCTCTCATAACTCAAGTCAAGGGGGACAATGTCTAGTTCCCTATGTTAACCAACACCTATCATGGAAGGAACACGTAACTAATATCACATCTAAGGTTGCTAAAATACTAGGAATTTTCTCCCGGATAGCTAAAATATTACCCCAGCAGGCCCGATCCCCTCTTTATTATACTCTCATTTACCTATACTTAACCTATTGTAACATTGTGTGGACCTCTGCTTATAAATCTAACTTATCCAAGTTTCAGATTCCTCAAAAAACGCGATTAGATTTATAGCCGGTATCCCCTATGCATCCCTTAATACAGCCAAGGAATTTAAAACTAGACTTTTAATGTACGTTCCTGTTTCTATGTTTGTGCGTTTGCCACACTTATTGTCTGTCGTGTCTTAATGTCTATTGCAATTTGTGTGTTTCAAAATCGTAACATTGAGTGTTACATGACCGATTGGACTATACAATGTAGATTGAACGTTCATGCAAGTTCAGTGTATTCATGCGTGCCACGCTAAGCACCTGCTTGCTTCAATAAAGTTTTCCACGTTTCTTTTCATATGTGAACATTACGTAATGTAAAACTCCCTCAATTCTACGCTTACGACAATTATTTAGAAAATAAATAGTCACTATAGTTCGTATGGTTGTACAAAACTAGGACCTACATTTTGCGTACAAGCACACAAAATGTTCTAAAGAAAACAATGGGGATCTACTCATAAATTGTACGGGTAATCTATGGACAATTCAATTTATTATAATTATATGTAGCGACATATTTAAAGCAAAATGCCTAATAGCTAATCATTCACGTGATATTTGGATATTTTAAAGTAAAATGAGTTGCCTAAGAGGTCACATAGCTTTCAGATGGCAACTGATACCTCGCTAGACGGCGTTGTTATTGCTATTTCAACAAAACGGCTTAGTTGACTATGATACACAGTCTCAGGGGCTTAGAGTATGCAGAGGGGAGTATCTAAGAATTTTTAGCAGAATTAGGTGGGGGAACTAAGCTGAATTACCTCTTCTTGAAATATTTCAGCTAAAGTATGTCCTGGCTTATCAGCACTCAAATAATAGAGCAATTGTGTTCAGATGACAGTTTAAAATCTACCCAGTGTGGAAATTCAAAAAAATTTAGCTCCTACTACCTACCAAACATATCTTCTAAAAAAACCTCTCAAACTGCGCTACGAGTGACTGCTGGTTCCTATCAACTCAAATAGAGCTAACGAATGACAGCTTACGCTACCATTACAGTGTGGAAATTTACCTAATGTCCCCAAACCCCTCGCCGATCGTCCTTCGGCCATAAGGGAGGCAAGTCTCCGCCTGCACAGTCTGCTTAAGTATGCTGAGTATCTAAGAATTTTTAACAGAATTACCTAAGCGTGAATTATCTTTTTCAGCTAAAGTATTTGCTAAGTCGCTAACCCTAACGTGCAGCTCTAGTCAAGCGCCTTCTACGTACTACATATCTTCCCTCTGAATGCGAGGCAACCCATAGGCTAACGAAGATTACGGTACCTAATGTTCATAAGGTTCTGTACAATAGGCCACAGGCTTTCCTTATAATTCAACTTGGGGTATCTCTCCGTTAACTTTTTTAAGGTCACTCTTTTTTATAATTCAACTTCTGATATCTCTTTTTTCAACTTAAGGTCACTCTTTCCTTATAATTCAACTTGGGGTATCTCTCCGGGTTCAACGTTAAGGCCACTCTTTAAGGCTTATAATTCAACTTGGGGTATCTCTCCGTTCAACTTTTATATCTCTTTCCTATATAATTCAACTTGGGGTATCTCTCTAAAAGTCGTTCAACTTACAGGCCACTCTTTCCTTATAATTCAACTTGGGGTAATCTCTGTAGACACTATCTCTCCGTTCAACTTAAGGCCACTCTTTCCTTATAATTCAACTTGGGGTATCTCTCCGTTCAACTTAAGGCCGCCTTCCTATTCCACGTCGCCTCGAAATCTCTGCCTTTTTTCTTCGACGCAATCCCTCGCCAATTGTTATGACGTCCGATCCTTTTCTTCTATTCTCCACCGTTTCTCCATTAAACATGCATTCTGTTTGTCTAAAATTAGCAGTTTTGCTCATGAGCGATTGTTCATAGAGATACCAGCGCAATAGAAGTTTCCGAATTAAAGTACTGATACGGTTCCGCGACAACTCGTCTACAGACTTTTCGCCTACGACACTTCGTCTACAGACACTTCGTCTACCGACATTTCGTCTACAAGTACAAGTGTATCTGTATCCATTATACGGCTAATCAACAGAGGCCGCTTTCTTACAGTTTCGATAAAACGTGCTATATATTCTCAGGAATCCAGCTTCTAATTACTGAAAAGATTATTTTCATCAATCCAACTTCTGTTGAATGGAAACTTAGTTTCATCCATGCATCCAGCTTGGTATCCAGCTTCTATTTACGGGTTAAATTATTTCGATAAATCCAGCTTCTATTTCAACACAGGAATGTTTTCATCAATACCACTTCCATTTAGGGAAACAGTTTTTTCATCAATCCAGCTTCCATTTTAAAGTTACAATATCAAATAACTTTGTAGACGAAGTGTCGTAGACGAAATGTCTGTAGACGAAGTGTCGTGTAGACGAATTATTGTCGTGATACCTACTGATACACCTGAATGTCACCTCGTCTTATTACATATCGATTTCGGCTTCTCCCTTCATCATTTACCCTTCCTATACGTGTGGGAAAAGAAGGGTGAAATGTTAAATGGCGAACATACACTTTGTTTCAATAACGTAGGTGTAAGCTTACAGCTGTCGCCAGGTGTCGCTCGTAGTTCCAGCCACGAAAATCGCCATCTGCCGACTGATGGCTATTCTCTTGAGGGATCTTTGCGACTTCTGACGGCGATAGTGAACAACTGGCTCGATTGACTACAGACAATAAAAAACAGAGATTTAACACGGCTGTGGTACAATAGAAGTAACTAAATCTAGTTAGACTGTGCGACATTTAGTTCTTGTCTATTAGTTAATAGTTATTGGGCGAACACCATCATTACGCTGTCTAGAAATTCGTTATGCAAATTTCGATAACAAGGCCTACTGTCTGGCGTGCAAGCTACTCGTTCTACGCACCCTCGATGGCCTATCACGAGAGCGACTACACGTTGATCTAATCCGCCGAAATGATGGCCATCAAGAGAGCGCTTGAATGGGCGACATGTTTGTATGTATGAGCACTTGTTATAGCGCCCCTTCAAGATTTCTACTCAGAGGCGCACCCGACTACAGCGCGGACACTGAATCGGAGTTTCACGCCGAAGCGCATGAGCAATTGCGAGTGAAGGACTTGCCCAGGTTCCCTACGCGGCAGCTTGAGGTGGATTCGAACCCGCAACCCTCCGGCTGCAAGGCACCGAACATACCCCTACACCACCGCGCCCCACACCACCGCGTTCCACACAGACTCTCTCAGTGCCGTGCAGGCCATCGAACAAAGACAATCCTTCAGAAGGCCTAATCTGCTTCGAGACCTGCTGAGTACCCATGAGATGTACAGTCGAGGCCGCCAAGCTGTGGCCACATTTGTCTGGATACCCGCGTATCTGGGCATCGTGGGAAATGAGCAGGCAGACATGCTCGCCAAATCAGCGCTAAATGTCGAAATGCCACTGAACTTGGAATATGGTGAGGCGCAAATCATTTATCGTCACCACTTTCTCCGAAACTGGCAGCAAGAATGGGAGAACTGAAGCACTGGGGGTTGGGAGATGATCAATTTGGTTTTAGAAAGGGCATGGGAACTAGGGACGCGATCGGAACACTAAGAGTACCAACAGAGAGGAGCTGCCAGAATGGTCAGGATGTAAATATATGCTTCGTGGATTATGAAAAAGCATCTGATAGAGTTGACTGAAGACGGTTATTACATGCATTGAGGCGGATGGGAATAGATTGGAGAGACAGAAGATTGATAGGAAACTTATACATGGGACAAAAGATGCGAATTAGAATAGATGGAGAGTACTCGGAACCAGGAAACGTTGGAAGAGGTGTGAGACAAGGATGCCCACTGTCACCATTACTATTTAACATCTATATAGAAGAGCTTGTCAGAGAAGCAGTAGAGGATATGGAGGAGGGGATAAAGGTTGGTGGAAGATGGATCAAGGCATTAAGATTTGCAGATGACCAGGCAATGTTGGCGAGAAACCAGAAAGGACTACAAGCAATGATGGATAGGCTAAACACAACATCAACCGAATACGGGATGAAGATTAACATAAAAAAGACAAAGGTATTGAAGATAAGTAAAGGAAAGGAAACTGTAGTCAGAATACACATTGGAGGAAAACAGATAGAGCAAGTCAAAGAATTCTGCTACCCATAGGGAGTATGATCGCGACAGATGCCAAATGCCACAGAGAAATTAAAATAAGGATAGCAATAGAAAAGGAGGCATTCTCAAAAAGGAGAGAATTACTGAGAGGAAAACTAAACAGGAATCTGAAGATAAGAATGATAAAGACACTAGTATGGAGTGTGGTGCTGTATGGGTCAGAGACATGGACAATGAGAAAAGCGGATATAAGAAGACTGGAAGCTTTCGAAATGTGGACATGGAGAAGAATGGAAAAATCAGCTGGACAGAACATATAACAAATGAAGAAGTGTTGGGAATAATTGGAGAAGAAAAGAGTCCTTATACGCACAATAAGAGAGAGGCAAAGGAAATGGATCGGGCACACACTGAGAGGAGACTCACTACTAAGAACGGTCATTGAAGGAAAAATGGAGGGGAGGAAGACAAGAGGAAGACCAAGACAGATAATGCTGGATTGGATGATGACAAACGATTACAGGAAGCTGAAAGAGGAGTGGCGACGTCGGACATTTGAACCTGCCTAAGAGGCAGAGAATCACAAGAAGAAGAAGTGGAAATTGCGACACCAGTCCGTGCTACATTTTCTGGTTCATTGCTCTGATCAGATGACCCTTCAGAAGAAGAGACTCGGAGACGATTATCACCGCCAAAAATTGATATACAACACCCGGACAATATAAACACTTCCGACCTGCAGAGACATTGGTACTTGTCGGTTTTACGACCACCAAAAAAGATCTTTTAATTATAACTAGACGAGACACCTGTAGGCCTACAGGAATGTGTTCGCGACAGTTAATATCTGTCTTCTAATGACGACACTAACCCTAACCCTGACCCTAACCGACCCTCACGACTTCAAGTTTTATAGTCCATATCGTTTACGTTGAGGTTATGCCTCGTTGTTACGCGCCGTGAGGGTCGGTTAGTGGTCAGCTAGAAGACCTGTCCATGTTTTCTAATGACGAAACGTTCAGGTTTATGACGTAATAGATAAGTTCTGACGTAACATAGAATTAAAATAACGTAGAATGAAGAATTTTAAATGAGGTACTATATGAAGAATTTTGGTGGTCGTAAAACTGAGGACAAGTACCGAGACACGCATCACTACACGAGCTTGAAGAGATTCATTGCAGCCTTTTTAGAAATTTAACATGAACTTTTAAAGGGAAAAGCATAATCAAGACGAGAGGATACTGTGAACAGGCTATAGTTTGAGACATATTCTTAGTTAGATCTTGACCTCATGCAACGTATTGCCCGTCCTGTGTTACAGACAAGTTTCTTGCAAAGGTTTGTAATATATGGTCGGAATGTCAAGCTAACCCTGCCACTGTTACCCCAAGTGTTTTGACAGTATCTAAAAGAGACACAGCAGTGCCTGCGAGGTCGACACTAGAGAGTGAAGGGAAAGAACGCAGTGTATGGACACTGCCTCAGTGTCGTCGCGATCTTGTTAACGAACTGCTGTCCTGTGGTCAAAGGAAACTGCATGTACCTTCCGGTACAGATAACAGAAAGGGTAAATTTCGGTACCATCGAAATCAATGTAGTGAGAACTATTAGTTTTTAAAAGAAACTCAAGCCGTGACCTTCATTTATAGATAATCATTATTTATTAAAGAAACAAGCGTACAGAATGAGCTTAGGCCTAATCGATTCATGCAAAAAAGATTATCCACTACACCGGAAAGGCTGAAACTACGATGGATATAACTCTGCCTTTGGGAGCTGTGCTAAGAACCGCCCTATCCAGGTCGTGCTACGAGGTTTTTGGAAGCTGTAGAAATCTCCAGATTACGATTACGATGGCTAAACAAATTTTGGAGTTCATGTGAACGACAGGTTTGTAATGAAGCGTTGTCGCGCTATATAAGCTACTGAGTCTATGTGGACTGCTATCTGTTTCAGGGCCTTTTATTAGACCAACTTAAGTGAATCATCAGCTGATATCTGAAACATTAGAATAATTAAACAATCACCTCCTGCTGTTGAGATCTTCCCGTTCAACATTCCTCCTCGAGTCGAAGGAAGATAACCTTATTATAATCGTCTTATGGAAGCGACAAATAGGCCTAAATTGCAAATTTCGATAATCAAAAATTGCTGTTTCATAATTGGCCTACTTGGGTTTATTTTTTGATGGATATATCTTCTGCGGCGTAAGATACCGCCACAATATTAACGAAAATTTTACCTTCTCGCGGCTGTAATCTTTTGCGCATGCGTCACGCATGCGCCGCACATGCAACTTACTAAACGTCTTAAAATGGCGGACGTGTGGGTAGTTCAAACCGTTTCGCCAAGGATTTACCCTTGCTCAAATGCGTTACTTATCTATATAGCTGTACGTCTTGAGAGTCTACAGCCAACGGGCCAACGGCATACGCGATATACCGGCCAAACATTTGGGGAGGGTTGAGGACCCTGAGGTTGCTGCGCTAATGACAGGGCGCCCCAGACTGGCACGTTCTCCGCTGCAAACGTGCATTTCTGCATCATGTGTATCATCACTTCAGATGTTATCTGGATCAAAACATCAGTTCGATGAGCAGAATTCGAAGCCCTCTCTCAACTTCAGCAGATTTGTCAGTGTTTAGCGACTTCAGATGACATCTCGTTTAACGTAAAGCGAGAAGCAAAGCCTACGTTGGGCTCACGAATGCTAAGAAATTCGTTCAGAGTTGATTCATTTAGCCTACTTTATTTCTTCTGACTTCTGAGTGGCTACCAACAATGAAACGATAAACCATAGAAACGCGATGACGTAATGTAACACTGAATGACGTCATTTATGCCTTGTAACCGTCTTTTTCTTTTACCAAGGTCGCATATTGAATCTACCTCAAGCAAGTTGAAGCAACTGTGTAGCGACCCTGGACAAGTTGCTCACCCTCAATTGTCTGTGAGGAAGCAGGAAGGCAACGGGAAACCACCTTAATCGCCGCCGCCCGGGCGGCATAAAAAACAATGGATCTGCCTTCTGGTAGAGAACTCCGCATCATCATCATCAAATGATGAAAAGTCCTATTCTTATATAGCAGTATAGCCACATTGCAAATAGCTAATACAGAAGTGTTCAAATACAATACAATACAATACAATACAATATTTAGAGTTATGATGCAGACATCTAAATATTCCTAGCCAGTAAAAGTAAGTAAGCAAGTATATTCTTTAAAAAACCGGTTGCAGGACAGCTGCACTCCGGTGCATAGGCGTAAACTCCTGTAGGCCGCTAGGCTCGAGCCCCCCCAATAATTGAGGCGCCAGGCTTGCCCAGGCATTGAGCCCTCCCAATATTATGACAGAAGTAATATATTTTTCGCTTAAACTCTGGGGTTAAAGTGTGAATGGACGGTCATGGACGGCGTCTAGGCACTTAGTGTCAAGGCTGAACGCCGTTCTGCAGTGGGCCTGCCACTTATTAGACCACGACAGCCTGGACGCCGTCCATGCGGCGTCCATGCAGCAGTGTGATTACCTTGGGTGGGTCTCTTCACAAAGAAAACCCCCCCCAGCAGCTTTCAGCGGCTCAATGTATCTTGATTATCACTGGCCGTGCATCCAAGTATTTCTAACACCGTGTTACTAAGCCCCAAGATCTTCCACAAAGAAACGATCGTCCTTGTGAGTAATATATAGTATATATATATATATATTCATACATATATGAACGTATCAATGTCACATATGCCGCTGCAGGCGTTTTGTTTGCCGTATATATCTCTGCTACAATTGCAGCGTATTGCTTGACTGCTGAGGCTTCTATTGGATTGATTAGATTTATAAACGAGGCTTTTATTAAGTGCCACGTAAGAATGAGTTTACTAAAGAGTGGATTTTCGCGCCAAAGGCGATTTGCCGATAGTGACGAATGTGAAGGAGAAACTGAAACTGCGACAACTAAAATTAAGACGATGTGACAGTGAAGCTGAGAAGGCTGATTAATCGAAAGCTGGTAAGTATGAATGAGAAATCTCGTAGGCCTACTGACAGATATTGTAGAAGAATATGCTATATTCAAGAACAGTGAGGGACCCCAATTTTATATCGGTCAATAATAGTTCGAAATTGTTTTCTTAATTAACGAAGACTATTCCTTTTTCATTTTTCATTCCTGCTACTTTGGTGTTAGATAGAGTCACACATTTTCGCCAGAGCTAGTAATCTTCTGAAAATAAACCTCCAGTTTTCCAATAAGCTTACTGTATTCTCCATTGTTCGACTTTTTGACACAGCTAGGCCTACATGTAAGTAGTTGCGCAGTGCCATACATTTGCATTTAAGGACCACTGGAGGTCAATAGCGCCAGTGGAACACTGAGACAGACTAGTTAGTGGAGGAATCTTGGGTCATGACCTAGCGGTTCAGGCCCCCGTGTACCAGCCTGCACCCAGAGGGCCGAGGCATACTTGCAGCCCCAGCGCCTTGAGCGTTCCAGTTGTATAGGGTTAAAGGTCAGACAGAGCTATTCCAAGATTCCTCCACTAACGGAGATTGGAAAGATCTTGGTCCAAGATTCAGTAGTCCAAGATTCCTCCACTAACGGAGAGTGGAAAGATCTTGGTCATGACCTAAGAAATATCTCTGGCAGACTCTGGACCTAGGCCTACATAGCAATACTCGAAATATTAAATAATAATATTAACATTCTCTCTGGCCCACTTCCTAGATTCGAACGCTGTCAGACCTCTGTATACCGGCTTCAGTTTCGAGCTCCAAGGTGAGGGGTTACTGGGTTAGGGTAGGGGAGGCAGCATTCATGTTTAGCAGCATTTTCGTCCAATGTCAGTCTCTACAAGAAGAAGAAGAGTCCCCTAAGCTAGCCCTGGGGCAGCCATGGATATGAAGTTTTAGCGACTTCATTTTCTTAGCCTCGGCATATGACGGCGGGTGACCAGTCCTCTCCCTCACCGCCTCATCTTCCCACCGACAGTGTACGGTCAGTGTACTCATTATAGTGGAGTTGGCTAGAGGGTGCTGGTGGAATAGAAACATCGAACCAAATGTTCTGTCCTGGCGGGTATTTGAACCCCGACCTCTCGACTGACAGTCCAGCGCGCTAACCACTACACTATCGAGCACCCCACGCCAGTCTCTAGAATTTATGCAAACCATAAAATTATACGGTTATCGCAAGCCCTAAAATGCTTCGCCCTGGACCCCACTGGAGGAGCTTGAAGCACCCCCAGACCCCTAAATGCATTTAGATTTATGAGCAGACATCTAAATATTCCTAGGAGTAAAAGTAAGTAAGCAAGTATATTCTTTAAAAAACCGGTTGCAGGACAGTTTACGCACTCCGGTGTACAAACATCATAGGACAAATACAAAATCAATAAGAGTAGGCTACAACATTCTTCCTAAAAATATGTCTTCATATTATTGTCGATAAGAGTCAGGACTCTGTCGTGAGACCATGGACGAAGGGCATTAATTTTATTTGTAGTTGGTTTTCCTTGGTGGGAGCAACTTATGTAAAGCATGCCCTGGGTTGTTTAGAACAGCTGTGAAGAGACTGCAGTTTCAGCCTGGCGGCAGAGCCAGTCAAAGGTTGGGCTGTCGACGGGGAGGTAGGCCTACCCCGGTCGGATCATCCTACTTTCAAAGAATTTTGATCCATGCTCACGGTCCTCAAGGAAGGCGATAATCCGGTTGTAAACGCGACCGGCTATAATAATTGGCATCTCAGCTAATTGCTCTGCTATAGGCTAGAATGCCGCACCGTGTCGAATGCAACTGCTCGTACACCGGCCTATATGTATAGGCCTATGTATGGATGAATCATGTATGTAATTGTAAGGTAATATTCGTTTATTGTCTTAACAACAGACATAACGCTGCGGGTGTACCATGGTGTAGGATATAGACTCTTACACCATGGGGTGTACATAGGAAAAAAGTAGCGTGAAGATCAGTGTACGTAGCGGGATCGCTTCAAGCACCTTCCAAAAGGTCCACTCAGCCTATCATTCGCGAGATGGCGCGTTCGTAAAAATGAGATGTAGGACGTGATGGGCGCCTTGCATGGCTGTCGTATACAGTTAAATTCGACTCCTGTAATAACTTGTGATCATCCATTCATACTGATTTGTAATCATCCTGCATTGTGTCTGCATTGTTTGAAATTAAACGAAGATTATTATTATTACAGCCTACTAATTGCGATAATGAAACAAGTATATAGGCTATCGGCGAAAATTGGCGTGACCCATTCAAACAGGCAACGCGGTGGTCAAGGATCTCGCCTGGCAAATTTCCTAAAACAAGAGTAGGGTGGAGGCCACACGTAGGCTACATGTAGTAGGCTACTGTTACTGTAATTATTTAAGAAAACATGTGCTTCGCTCTGCATCTTCATTTGCTCTAACTCTTTATACCTTACAGGTTCAATTGTTTCACGTGAAAATAGAGTTTAAATTAGGCCTACCCCAACGTATTATATTAGGCTACAGGTTATATAGGGACTTACAGGTAACAGATAGGAAAAATTGTCTAAGCTCTGACAGTTAGTTATTAAATGGGTTGAGATAGCAAATATTATCTCTGCTCTAACTAAAGAAGAATTAGGCTAGTGGCTTGAACGGTTGCAGTATCTTTTGGCCTGTCTGGAGCCTTCCTTTGCTGCTTGGGATCCTTCCTTAGGGAGCGCTCCCTCTGGGTGGTTCATGGGTCAACCAGGTCCCTCTGGGTTCCCGCCCCCTGCGGGCTAACGCAGGGATCCGTCTTGGGCCCCTCCTCTGCCTTATCTACACTTCTGACCTTGTCTCGCTTCTTGCTTCCTATGCTGCTCTGCCCCAGCTATAAATTATGCAGACGATGTCCAAGCCCAGGCCTACTTGCATTGCTCTGTCTCTAACGCTGTTGCGATCATTCGGGTAATGAGCTCGATCATAGGAGCCATTGAGACGTGGATGTCGTCTAACCGGCTGCGGCTTAACTCCGCTAAAAAAACAGCTGGGCACTCGCCAGCAACTGGCTAGGTTAGACATGACTGCCATCGCTGCCGCCTTCCCCTTTTCATCTTCTCCTCTGTTGTGCATGACTTATAGGCGCCACCTTGGACCGAGAGCTCACCTTTGATCCCCATATCAACCTCCTTAGCCTCGACTGCTTCTGCCAATTGCGCCAGCTGGCAGCTCCGCACTGTCGCCCGCTCACTCACTGCTTCTGCTACCTTCACCCATATCCATGCCTTTGTCAATTGTCACTACTAGACTTGATTACTGCTGCTCGCTCTACGCTAGCCTCCCGGCTGTTCGACTGGGGTGCTTGGATAGGATCTTGCGTTCTGCTGCCCGCCTTACCCAAATTTGGCCATGTCTCTAGTAACACGCGCGAAGTTCTCCACGGGCTCCCCTCTGACCAGCGCATTGGTAGATAGCTGCCCTAGTCTGGCTCTGCCTCTTGGGCCTCGCTCCTGCCTATCTTCGCGAGCTCTGTTGCCCAGTCCTTAGTGCTACAGGATCTCAATTCCCTCCGCTCATCTGAACAGGGTCTCCTACTTATTCCTTTTGCCCGTACCTCAGGGTTGCCAGGTCGTCGCGAAAAGCGCGAGTTGGGCTACTTTTCAATGCGCTCGCGACTGAAAATTTCGCCCTCGCGATATTTGGGCTACTTTTGAATTGTCCCGCGGTCGCGACCGCGACATTTTGAAATCTCATAAATTGAACGCATTAGACTACTAGGCCACTCTTACTAGCTTGTAATCTTAGGCGGTGTTGCTTACTTAGTAATAAATGTATGCTCTACAGAGTACGGACTAGTCTACGGCAAGCAGTAAGCTGTCTGCCATCTAAACTTGTACGTCTATGGTTTCATCACGTGTCTTGGCGAAACCAATAAGTATGTATATTGACATTCCTAGCAAAAATTTATTACTGTTTTCATTTAGCTGCTCAGCTCGCGACTTTTGGGCTACTTTTTGACTTGGTTTCGTGACCAAGCACTTCCGAAGTCTGGCAACCCTGCCGTACCTCCACTTTGCAGAACCGCGCTTTCTCTGTGGTCGGTCACTCGTCCTGCCATGATCTCCCTCAGGAGCTTCGCATCTTTCCTAGGACTTTCTCTGCTAATTGGACCTCAAGGGTTGGTTACAAAATTTCATTTAACCTACCTCCCTCACCCTCCAAGCCTTCCCAGTTCCCACCAACCTAGCATTTGATCTAATCCCTCTCTGGTTTACCTTGCCAAAAAGAGTTTTAGCCGTTTTTGTTGCTACACCCAGAACAGCTCTATCTCAAAACGTGTGCTCTTATTTTACACATCTCGCTTTTTGCAGTTTGGATCATTGCAACAGCTTCAACAAAATTGCTCATACAAGGGAATATGAATTTGTTTCATGCGTCCTTACTGTACAGCATTTACAGGTTTGCTTTATTTATCCTAAATCTTCATTCTCCGATAATGACAAATTGCTGCATCAGAAATTTAACTTTGCAGCAAACAAACTATTTCTTGGTCCACTGCTCTGGTTTGCAAGAGTTGCTTGTTTAAAGTAGGCCCTACTGATAAAGCTACACTACACACACAAATTTACAAAAAAAGTACAATCTATACTCTGTAAATGCATAAATTATTAACTTACTGCATTCAGCGAGCATACAAGGAAACACAAACTGTCCAAATTCATGAATAGGCCTACACAGAGGAGTTATTCGGAATGTTATCTTCATGTTATCATATTTTAAGTTATCCAACATAATCAATTTTCTCCAAAAACTTCCTCTGAACAAGTCTTACAGAATTTTAATAAATCTAAGTGAAAGACTGGTAACAAACACGGTTATCATGTAACTAAAATTTAAACAGATTCCAACAAAATCAATAAACTTAGAATAGATTTCATAGAGAATATTTTCTCAGATCTGTTCTTCTAAATTTAAATCCTTGCACATTAAGATGAGCTGTTGTTAATTTCCTGCCCGGCAATTATCAATTACATGTCTACATTTGTCTCTATGGTTGAAATACAAGAGTGTTGAAAATCTTGGCAATGAGGACAGTAATGTAACTAAAATAGGTTTAATATCCATGATCAGATCTACATTAAAATAATAGAATTTACACAGTATCAAACAGTTCTGTCGCATTTACGATTAGAAGATATAAAGAAATGATAATCATCGTGGCAGATCTTAAAACTAAAACCATCACATTCTCTTGTTGCAGTGAATCTTTCTCTTGTATGTTGCTATCATGTATCAAAATTTAGGTGTTATACTTAGTATCAGATCATTATATGTCTCAGACAGAGGAAACATTGCCAACATCACATAATACAAAGAATTCCTTGCCAGTCGATGACCTGCTAATTATATTTAGAGACTGTAAATTTCACACAATCATCCAAGGCTTCACAAATAGCCCATCAAAAACCAGATCCAGTAAAAGCCTCAGATCAAAGAATGATGGCCATCGCAAGTCATTGTAAATGTTTTTGCAACATGAATTGACGATTTACAGATCATGTTCACATAGTTTTCTTTATATCTGACAGTCAAAAGGCAGTTTTTCCAGTTTCTCTTAATTCACCAGTAAGATCGAAGGGAATTCAGCCTTGGCTCAGCATATTTGACGGCTATACTGATAAATACGGCAGTGACTAAAAAGACGCATAGCACGAAGAAGCAGACGAGCATTCCAATTGCAACATGCAGGTACATATTCCAGTACTTTGGCACATCAATACCTGCAAAGAGTGAAAACATTTTATTTTTTCTATAAAACTGGAAACATTTTGTAATAAATGAAAGTAACACAATACCTCATTATTACTTTACTTTCTTACTTTACCTAATAGTACCTAGAGATGGAAATAATAATAAACTGAGTCAATGAGCAGTAGGCTAAATTAAAATGGCACCAACAAAACAACTATTTCTATGCATATAATTATACAATCACAAATTGCTTCAATAGCCACAATCAGATGACTCATTTCCAATGTTCCAAGCAAAGCCAATCTCAAAATACTCTATTTTTGGATTTGCTACACTTAGTAGTTTGAGGACTTCAAAATAACCTGCTATTAAACAGAATATACATTAAACAGCAATGAATACATTATGGATGATGAAGAAAATTTCTAGTCAAGTCAGGTGACATTCAGAATAGCCTACTACTTCATCCAGGTGGGGAACTAAACAGGATATACAACTAGTGAGATTTTACAACATAACTGCACTTGTATTTAAAATCATATTTGTAAACTTAAATGTTAATGCACTGCTAAAGAGATAAGCATGTGGGAAAAAATATTTACTCTATGCTGTGCAGCCACACTCACAGACAAGGAAGATAGTCCACATAAACTATTTATTTTTATTTAATGTTAGCAACGTGTTTTGTTTCATAACGAAAAGCACTGATGATGATGATGATGATGATGATGATGATGATTTCTCTGTCAATTGGCTTTTTGCCACCTATGATGAGATGAGTGGTTTCCCGTTTCCTTCCTCACAATTGCGAGCGAGCAACTTGTCCAGGGTCGATACATGGTGGCTTGAGGTAGATCCAAACCTGCAACCCTCCGTTTACAAGGTAGAGAACATTCCGCTACACCATCACATCCCATAAGTTATCATTTATTCATGGTAATAAGAATCTCAACAAACTGAGCCACAAAGATTGAAAAGGTGCTAGCAGAGGATAATAGATTGAAGCTGATAAAATTATCACTAGAAAAGATGCAGTACCACTGTTTTAAGATATTGGTGGAGACCCAAGTAGACCCACACATTTTCTCCCATTCATCACCCAATGAAAGAAAATATCTCAAGCACATGCCCACAATCACAAAACTTTCTGTCACTGTTATATGCTAGCTGTCACAAGTCTTTCCTGCAATTCCTGTTACGCCGAGTTTTTCAAAGCTTGCGCTTGTGAAATCGAATCTAAAGTCAACAATGGACCAAGATCGCTAGGAAGTTCTATCTATGGTTGTTATCTGTGGAGACTGATATGCTGCTACATCTGGACAACTGCAACTTGGCGAATAGCTTTGCAGTGAAGGCTGGTCGCAAATTGGGCAAGCATTTAATATCGGGCTGCGTGTATTTTCTCCCGTCATTTTTGGCGTCGTGAGAGTCGGTTAGGGTAAGGTTACGCGTCGTGAGGGTCGGTTAGGGTCAGTGTTAGGGTTAGTGTCGTCTTTAGAAAACATCGTACCTTCCGCTCAGCATGCCAAAAGATGCCGTCCGACGCCCATAAACTTACGTACCCCGATACTAAATGCTTGCCGCAAATTGCTGCTAACTTGATGTTTTGGTCGTTTGGATAGTCAATCCTGAACTTACTGAAGTTTAACACAAAAATATTTGCTACAAATGCAAATAAAACTCCAGTTTCTGATGACTTCACCCCAGAGTCCCCAGCAAGGGTCTTACAAGTGCACTTTGCTGGAGTTCTCCGATAACCTACTGTGCCTCCCCAACCTCGTAGCTCTGGCGACGCCACTGGTCACGGCTGCAGCTTGCAAGTGTGTACTGCCAAATACACAACGGACAGGCCAATGCTCAATTAATTATTTTGTTTTCTGATCAGTGCAGCGCTATATAAAGCTGACAAATTACCTATTGGATAAGATTCAGAGCGGATCTGTTTATGGGCAGTAGGCCTATGCATTCACAATTAAGTTAACTGATTACAAAATACTTAGATACTTCTACTCTAATGCTAACCCTCTTGGGCATAAGCTCCGTAGAGAAACGAGACGGCACAAAACAGCATCCATGTATCTTTTAAGGTCCACATCTTTGCGTTTAATTCTCTTCGATTACACCCAACTTGGCTTCGACTCATTTCCTCCACACTCAGCACACCTTTATGCCAACACAAATAAACGCAGTCACGTGATCCAGGTGTATACCATAGAGCTCTCAACATAATCGAAATGTCCGTCGGCAGACTGCGCTCTTCAGTGATTGCAAATAATTACTAATTAATTAGTAAATAATTAGAGGTTCGACGTTCTTCTAAATTGTAATTATTGCAATCACTGAATTTATATAGCACCTGTTCCCAGAGATTCATAAGAGGCGCTCAAGTGAGAGTTCTTACATGAAGCTTACTAATTAACAATCAAAGCCAAACTAATTACTCAATAATGGTTGACCGTTGACATAATAGCTGGCATCCAGAAAAATCAGCTCGTTAGAGTTTTTATAGGATAAATGAGTAATCATCCTCTCAAGATTAAAGCAGCCGCTAAGTTATCAAAATCGCAACACCAAGCCATCTCCCAGGTAGTACAAGCACATTTCATAATTTTAAAGAAGGAACAGAGGAACGGGGATCCAGAACGGCAACAAAGTAAGAACAGAGAAACTGATGAAAAGAATGGCAAAAATAGAATTGGAAACCGAGAACAAGAATGAAAGAAAAGACAGGGCAAGCTAGGAAACTGAGAACAAGAACGCAGAAAAGAAAACATGGAAACAGAGAAGAAACAAAACGGCAGAAATGTAAGAACAAGGAAACGAGAACATGAACGACAGAAAAGTAAGAACAACAAACCGGGAACAAGAACGGCAGAAAAGTAAGAACAAGGAAACCTAATAGCTGGGTTGCCAGATGTAATGAATCTGGATATTATTAATCAAGAAGTCCATGGGTAGACATACAGCATCGACAGGCCACGGAAGATTCTCATAACCCCGAATAAGAGAGAGAATTATGGTCAATTATTTACCCTAATTCTCTCTCTCTCTCTCTGTCTCTCTCTCTGTCTCTCTCAGAGTCTCTCTCTCTGTCTCTCTCTGTCTCACTCTGTCTGTCTGTCTGTCTGTCTGTCTGTCTGTCTGTCTGTCTGTCTGTCTGTCTCTCTCTCTCTCTCTCTCTCTCGCTTTGGCTACAGTCAATGAGTCATCCAGGCTCATCCTAGATGATACTCCCATTCGAGGCATATCCATCATCACATTGGGATGATTGGGACACACCCGGCCTGGCATACAGCTCATGCTTCAAGAGTTTGTAGTACTGTATACCGGTATATCAAATTTCTAGTGCAAATCAAAATCACACAGCGTTTGGACTAGCCATATATACCATTTGAAGTAAGCCTATTTACACAACTGTAGTCAACAGCGTACAGGCTCGTCATCATCATGAATGCTGCTAACTCAGCGTCAAATTCAGTGACTGAAGAGCGCTATGATTCTGACGAAGGTTCTAACGCAGGTAATGTGGACGATGAATTGCCACGTGGCCCACGTGAAAACAGCGTTCGGACTCCAGACTCTCCACCAAAGAAGAAACGAATGCGCTATTATAACTTACAATGGGAAAACATAGGTTAAATGCAGCTGTACAGAGTTCAGAGACCTCGTCATTAGCAACAAACGTCTGATCAGAGCTGCACAGTCGGACTTGAAGTAGGCTAGGCCTACATTCGCAAGGGTGGCAGAGAGCAGATATATTCCTCGACGATTTAAAGTTGAACATTTCCGAACATGTGAGTTGCCAGATAGGCCCTATTACATTCACAGTTTTTGTTTGTTTGTTTGTCTGGAATGAATAAATTTGGACTTCTTATAATTATCATGGACACAAAACTTATTATCAAAAGTCAACATGTATGCCTATAGGCACAGTATAGCATAAGATGACGAACTGGAAAGTATGATTGCGCGTCTAATGACTATTTGTATTGGGTGACCCTGTAAGTGGAACCTTTGGTTCTTTTGGGTTTACCCATTGTCACTGAAAATGACTGAATGTACAAGAGTGTCTACCTTTATGTTTGAACTCAATGAACTGTTATGGACAGTTATGGTGAACAATAAAATATATTGATTGATTGACAGGTAATCAATCATTAATTGTCAATGATTATTTTGACAGCTGTTTTAACTTTTTAAACTAAGTTCACTAACTTTTCAAGTTTTACTCCTGTTTCGTTATCTTTGATAATCTTTGGTCAGCCTCAGAGGGCTTCGCCCCTCTAACCCCCTGAGGGCCTGACCAGGGGTTTTCAACGCCCCTGGGCCACTCTGGGGACACCGCCCCAGACTCTTGTAACGCGCTCGCAATTGTCCGGTAATTTCCTGAAGACAACCTGGCAACCCTAAGGAAACCGGGAACAAGAACGGCAGAAAAGTAAGAACAAGGAAACCTAATAGCTGGGTTGCCAGATGTAATGAATCTGGATATTATTAATCAAGAAGTCCATGGGTAGACATACAGCATCGACAGGCCACGGAAGATTCTCATAACCCCGAATAAGAGAGAGAATTATGGTCAATTATTTACCCTAATTCTCTCTCTCTCTCTCTGTCTCTCTCTCTGTCTCTCTCAGAGTCTCTCTCTCTGTCTCTCTCTGTCTCACTCTGTCTGTCTGTCTGTCTGTCTGTCTGTCTGTCTGTCTGTCTGTCTGTCTGTCTCTCTCTCTCTCTCTCTCTCTCTCTCTCGCTTTGGCTACAGTCAATGAGTCATCCAGGCTCATCCTAGATGATACTCCCATTCGAGGCATATCCATCATCACATTGGGATGATTGGGACACACCCGGCCTGGCATACAGCTCATGCTTCAAGAGTTTGTAGTACTGTATACCGGTATATCAAATTTCTAGTGCAAATCAAAATCACACAGCGTTTGGACTAGCCATATATACCATTTGAAGTAAGCCTATTTACACAACTGTAGTCAACAGCGTACAGGCTCGTCATCATCATGAATGCTGCTAACTCAGCGTCAAATTCAGTGACTGAAGAGCGCTATGATTCTGACGAAGGTTCTAACGCAGGTAATGTGGACGATGAATTGCCACGTGGCCCACGTGAAAACAGCGTTCGGACTCCAGACTCTCCACCAAAGAAGAAACGAATGCGCTATTATAACTTACAATGGGAAAACATAGGTTAAATGCAGCTGTACAGAGTTCAGAGACCTCGTCATTAGCAACAAACGTCTGATCAGAGCTGCACAGTCGGACTTGAAGTAGGCTAGGCCTACATTCGCAAGGGTGGCAGAGAGCAGATATATTCCTCGACGATTTAAAGTTGAACATTTCCGAACATGTGAGTTGCCAGATAGGCCCTATTACATTCACAGTTTTTGTTTGTTTGTCTGGAATGAATAAATTTGGACTTCTTATAATTATCATGGACACAAAACTTATTATCAAAAGTCAACATGTATGCCTATAGGCACAGTATAGCATAAGATGATGAACTGGAAAGTATGATTGCGCGTCTAATGACTATTTGTATTGGGTGACCCTGTAAGCGGAACCTTTGGTTCTTTTGGGTTTACCCATTGTCACTGAAAATGACTGAATGTACAAGAGTGTCTACCTTTATGTTTGAACTCAATGAACTGTTATGGACAGTTATGGTGAACAATAAAATATATTGATTGATTGACAGGTAATCAATCATTAATTGTCAATGATTATTTTGACAGCTGTTTTAACTTTTTAAACTAAGTTCACTAACTTTTCAAGTTTTACTCCTGTTTCGTTATCTTTGATAATCTTTGGTCAGCCTCAGAGGGCTTCGCCCCTCTAACCCCCTGAGGGCCTGACCAGGGGTTTTCAACGCCCCTGGGCCACTCTGGGGACACCGCCCCAGACTCTTGTAACGCGCTCGCAATTGTCCGGTAATTTCCTGAAGACAACCTGGCAACCCTAAGGAAACCGGGAACAAGAACGACAGAAAAGTAAGAACAAGGAAACCGGAAACAAGAACGGCAGAAAAGTAAGAACAAGGAAACCGGAAACAAGAACGGCAGAAAAGTAAGAACAAGGAAACCGGAAACAAGAATGGCAGAAAAATAAGAACAAGGAAACCGGGAACAAGAACGGCAGAAAAGTAAGAACAAGGAAACCGGAAACAAGAATGGCAGAAAAGTAAGAACAAGGAAACCGGGAACAAGAATGGCAGAAAAGTAAGAACAAGGAAACCGGGAACAAGAATGGCAGAAAAGTAAGAACAAGGAAACCGGGAACAAGAACGACAGAAAAGTAAGAACAAGGAAACCGGAAACAAGAATGGCAGAAAGGTCAGAACAAGGAAACCGGGAACAAGAACGACAAAAAAGTAAGAACAAGAAAACCCGGAAGGGGTCATTGCATAATTACGTAACGCTCCAGGGTGGGTGGGTGGGGTCCTTGAAAACGTTACGAAACGTTAGGTGGGTGGGTGGAGCTGAACGTTACGTAACGCTTTTACCAACAGTTTAGTTTTAAATGAATTTTAAATTAACATCAAATGACACGATGTGATCGATGTTCAAACTTCGTGCCATTGATTTAAAACTTAACTAAAACACGCAATAGTATAAAGCAAGCATTTATTGAGCATTATTTTAAAATTAAAAGTTGAAATTTAATCTGTTTTTATTTGTAAAAATTTAAAGAAAAATTAAATTTTTTAGACAACAATCGACATGTTCAAGAAAAGTAAAGTTAATCATATGCCAGATCTTTACCGAGACCTAACAATAATTACGTAACGCTGGGGTCGGTGGGTGGGTGGGTCTAGGGCAAACGTGGCGAACCGTTTTTGGCCTACGGGCCACTATAGGCCTAGTTGTTGGTAAGCATGCGGCGGGCCGCAATTGTTGTCCTCACAGGCTCGAAAGAATGTTTATTTCATATTTGAAAACTGTTCAAAAACAGGTAGCCTACGACTACTCTATGTCATTAGAACTACTGTGATGTCCGCCATCTCCTCCCCGACTGTGCGCTACTACAGGCGGTTTATGTAAAGGAGTGGTAACGTTTTGAAGTGAGATTTGAGTCCTGTTGATGTCCGATAATGTAGAGTAATCTTTAGGTCTGGCACCAGTTTCCTTTCTAAATCCAGGTTTCACGGGGAAACGGTAATCAGGCTGTGGCCGGTCCTTTAATCTAGTGCTCCTGCGTGGGCCTAGAGTTTCGGGTTCAAATCCATCCGATTCTGCTAATATTGGTTTCTTGACGAAGGTTTCCAAGGGTAAGGCTGCGGCGGAAGGAAGTTCGGCAACTTTCGGTTGAGGTGCCGAAAAGTCAGGGTTCGTAGTGGTACTCACTTCCTTACTTACTTGTATATTTGCTTCTAGGAATTCTATTCTATCCAACAGACTTCTCTGGTCTCCAGCCAATTCAGATTGAGCTTTAGACATTTCAGATTGGATTCTAGACAATTCAAAGTGGGATCTAGACAATTCAGACTGGTTTCTGGACAATTCAGACTGTCCTTCGAACAGGTCCGTAAGTCTCCTGTCCATCTTGTCTTGTCCATCAGTGAGTCGGTCATTTAGTCGTCGGTCTAAGTTATTCTGTCCAGCCGACACCTTTTCCATGCTTTCCAACACGCGTTCAAGAATAGAGGCTCGAATCAACTCTGGTGAAAGAGGCCTGACTTCACCTTGCTCACTTACTTCCAAAGAATGCAATGATTCACGAGACATTGTTAGAAATTATTATTAATGTTATGCAACAAACAGTCTCAATTATATACAACAATTCAAGTAAAACATTTAACTTAATCCTATGCAGTTTCTACTGGCAGTGACTTGCAATTACAATCAAATTAAAGAAAAAGATGATTATTTACCCATCTTTGGAACAAAGGACATGATTAATAATCCACGGCAATTATAGGTTACGAAGACGAAAGATAATCCAGCGAATAAGCGGAGACGACGGAAGAGAATAATCCAGCGAATACGATAAATTCACGTTACGAGTTCACATTTCCTCGCAATTCAGACAATCGACAATATTATTCCAACCGTACTCGTTTCTACTTTAAACTTCTATATCGCACTATTTAACTCTTAGGAAGAGACTAACACAAATGTTTCTCAATTCCTTATCTATTCTACGGGGACTCAAAAAGAACTAATCTCTTGGACGACTCGGCTCGACTCCTAGGTAATCCATCGGTACAGGTCTAACCTCCAGGACGTCTCAGCATCGAGTGACAAATTTTACTAGTGGCAGGGTCTCTAATCAGACACTTCAACCAATCAGCAGTCCTGCTCCAAATGCTAACCTTATATGGACACGAAATAAGACAGAAAACCGATGACGTAGGGAATGAGTCAGTGGTTCTGCTGCTGTACCAGGCGTGACTAGCGCGTGATCAGAGGCTGAAGGAAAATCCCAATAATAATGCTATCAACGGCGAAACTACCGAGGCCAAGCACGACACCATCGTTTCATCGGCTCGCCACTTTTCTACCGCTAGAGGTCTCAGGGGACAGACACAAGTAATTCTAAAAATAGCCTCTAGTAAGGATTTTATAGATCATTACACTCTCACCTGCCAGGGGAAGAAAATTATGTCGACTAGATTCGGCAGAATTTTCTGTAAGTAAGAACCTTTAGCCAGTTCCTATACATCTGGGAAATCTCTAAACCTTAATATACAATTATCTCAACATCTTAACATGGCAAATGGCTAGCTAACATACACAGCATCAAACAATATACACTGCTAATCTAATCTACAATTAATCCAACAGTCTCTAGCAATTCTCAATGCAATACTACGCAATGCAATGCAAAACTACAATCAAAATTTAAGCAGTAAAGTCTCGACAATTCTCCAACTAACACAATAAAACAGACAATACTATAGCAATGAATTACTAGTCATCAAAACCAAATCTTACAGGTGGACGAATAACACGTCTGGGACGATCTATCAGTTGTGGCTGGTCAACAATTTCAGTATCAGTTACCAGAGGCAGGTTCAAATCCAAATCAGGTTCATTAAAGGTCACTCTCTAAGCATAAACAATTTAGACAAATCACTCATTAGACACATATTAAACAGCAGACACAAGTTAAATAGCAGACACAAGTTAAATAACAGAAGCAAACGATCGAAGAATGTTGGGCAATCACCAACACTTCATGAATGACAGGAAGCGCGATTTACGAAAGCGTGGTGGGTTGTCTGGTAGGTGGCGTCGAATTCTTTTATATCCAGCGGATGAAGGAATTTCTTTGTCACGTGAGATGGAGATCCTTCGACAGCTTGTTGGACGCGGCAGTCTATCAACTGGGTAAGGTTTATCGTTGATCCAAATTTGTCTTGCTCCAAAGTCCCAAGTAGCTCCTACTCCTTTCAACCACGATAATCCCAGAATAAAATCATCCAATTGTTTAGACACAAGGCATCTTACTTCAAATTCAAAGTCTCCGAGTTTACATGGAAGCAAAACCTCGCCCTCTATCGAAATTTTGGATCCGTTTGCGGCAATGACAATTTGTTTTGACGGTTTCAGATCTGTCGGACAAATCATATTATATGGTATCAAAGACATTTGCGAACCTGAATCAACCATAGCGTGCACCGGGTAATCATCAATCAAAATCTTTATGTATGGATTGTCACTTACTAAACTGGAACATGACACCACACGTTCATCTGTATTCTGGTTTGGAATCGCTTCGTCTGGTGGCGTTTCTCGTTGTGGGCAATCCTTCTGGAGATGAGTTTCAGAGGAACAAATGAAGCATCGGCGTTTCTGGTTAAAAGCAGGTTGAGTCCTTTGTCTTCCTCTATTCTCATTCCAATTTCTTTGGTTTCCATTCCATTGAGGAGGAGGAGGAGGAGGGTAGGGAGGATAGACAGGAGGATAATAGGGAGGAATACCTGGTATCAGCGGCGGTATCTGTGCTTTCGCGTCTTTCTCCAAGCGATCGAGGCGTTGTAGGACAGCTCTCGCAAATTCATCCTTTTCTTTGATCGTCTGAATTCTTGCGGGATGACGATTCGTATTTCCAGGTTTATCTAGCGCTGCTTTCCTGTAGGCTTCCAAACGAGTTGCAAGTTTAAAGGCACTGTCCAAAGAAGAAGGCTCCAATTCACGGACACGTAAGGCTAAAGACTGATCATAAAGAGCATTCAAGAAGGCACGTGTTGCTAATGTTTCCAGGTGAATTGAGGATGGACCTGGATAGGCTAAAGAAACAAGGCGTCTAATATCCTGAGCCACTGTTCCCATATCCTCGGATTCTTCTTGTCTGCGATTTTCCAGCTGAGTTTGAAATAATGCGGTTTGTTCAGCATTGCCAAAACGAGATCTAAGTCTTTCAATCAATTCATCAGAGGTAGTGAACAATTCAGCATCTCTGTCCCATAAAATTTGTTCGGCTTGCCCAGACAAAGAACAAAATAGATGATTTAATTTCTCAGATTCTGTCCATAGGTTATTTCGACTGGCTATTTTAAATTTCCGAATAAATGGCTCCAATTGTTCTTTTCCACTGAATTTTTCCAATTTAATTGTGCTCCTTGATTTCTCAGGTGAAGAAGCTGACGACGATGAGGAGGTGAGAGGAAAAGATGTAGTTTTCGTATCCGAATTCTTCGTAGACACAGGTGGAGGTATAGGCGGATCAGGTGAAAGATTAATTTCAGCAGTGGTAGCAGTTGCAGTTGTGGGTATATTCGTCTGAGTTGCCACTGAAATCTTTGGTTGCTGTGGAGGAGAAGTGTAGGCCTTAGTTTCAATGGAGGAGGATTTCTGCTCTTTTATTGTCATTTCTTCGCTTCGAATTATTCTGGTTGGCTCAGAGGGTAAACTCCAAGGTTCAAATTTTCTTTCAAATCCATATGGCTGAGCTCCTAAGCATGTTCTCTGGTTGAAATCATAGGCATAGGCAGGCCATCTAGCAATTGAAGGATAAGTTTCTGGAATTCTGTATGTATCCGGGAAATTTGATGCGTGCGAAGGTAACATCATCCTGTCGAATCTCGGCGGTGCTTCATATCGATTAAGAGGCAGGCTGGTTAAGAAATTATCCGTTTGAGCGAAGGAATGCGAAATTGGTTGTCTTCGAATCGCTTCTTCAGAGACGTGAGGATTAAGGACGGAGGCGGAGGCATGTGAATGAATGACAGAGGCATGTGACATTCGTAGGAGATCACGATCAGGTATATTCCTTTGAGACGAAATTTCCGATTCGAAAGGATTTCTGAGCGATTGAGCGTCGAGTGGAACAGAAGTGGGTCGACGAAATTGTATTCTCGATTCGTAATCCAAATTTGATTCAGTAATCCCGGTTTGACGTCGAGATTCAGAGGCAGAATGAGGCAAAGGCGATGCATTAGGTCGATTAGCATCACTCAAATTGGTTTGATTTTGGAGCCCTCTACCGAATAATTGGGAATCCATTCCTCTGACAAATTTCTCATTTTCCAAATTTTCAACCCCAAAATCCCTTTGTAATTGCATTTCCCTGCCATTGTTATTCATTATTCTCAATTTATCTTGTTCTAGATTATCAATTTCATGATGTACAGAGCCATGCAAAGATTCTACATCTACATCGCGTTCAAATCTTAATTTAGATCTCTGTATGTCAGTTTCGCTTAGAAATCTAGCTTCACTGACTTCTCCATCTTCTGAATCTACATCTACAGATCGAACATCAAACATATCCCATCCTGCGCCGCCAATGTGATGTCCGCCATCTCCTCCCCGACTGTGCGCTACTACAGGCGGTTTATGTAAAGGAGTGGTAACGTTTTGAAGTGAGATTTGAGTCCTGTTGATGTCCGATAATGTAGAGTAATCTTTAGGTCTGGCACCAGTTTCCTTTCTAAATCCAGGTTTCACGGGGAAACGGTAATCAGGCTGTGGCCGGTCCTTTAATCTAGTGCTCCTGCGTGGGCCTAGAGTTTCGGGTTCAAATCCATCCGATTCTGCTAATATTGGTTTCTTGACGAAGGTTTCCAAGGGTAAGGCTGCGGCGGAAGGAAGTTCGGCAACTTTCGGTTGAGGTGCCGAAAAGTCAGGGTTCGTAGTGGTACTCACTTCCTTACTTACTTGTATATTTGCTTCTAGGAATTCTATTCTATCCAACAGACTTCTCTGGTCTCCAGCCAATTCAGATTGAGCTTTAGACATTTCAGATTGGATTCTAGACAATTCAAAGTGGGATCTAGACAATTCAGACTGGTTTCTGGACAATTCAGACTGTCCTTCGAACAGGTCCGTAAGTCTCCTGTCCATCTTGTCTTGTCCATCAGTGAGTCGGTCATTTAGTCGTCGGTCTAAGTTATTCTGTCCAGCCGACACCTTTTCCATGCTTTCCAACACGCGTTCAAGAATAGAGGCTCGAATCAACTCTGGTGAAAGAGGCCTGACTTCACCTTGCTCACTTACTTCCAAAGAATGCAATGATTCACGAGACATTGTTAGAAATTATTATTAATGTTATGCAACAAACAGTCTCAATTATATACAACAATTCAAGTAAAACATTTAACTTAATCCTATGCAGTTTCTACTGGCAGTGACTTGCAATTACAATCAAATTAAAGAAAAAGATGATTATTTACCCATCTTTGGAACAAAGGACATGATTAATAATCCACGGCAATTATAGGTTACGAAGACGAAAGATAATCCAGCGAATAAGCGGAGACGACGGAAGAGAATAATCCAGCGAATACGATAAATTCACGTTACGAGTTCACATTTCCTCGCAATTCAGACAATCGACAATATTATTCCAACCGTACTCGTTTCTACTTTAAACTTCTATATCGCACTATTTAACTCTTAGGAAGAGACTAACACAAATGTTTCTCAATTCCTTATCTATTCTACGGGGACTCAAAAAGAACTAATCTCTTGGACGACTCGGCTCGACTCCTAGGTAATCCATCGGTACAGGTCTAACC
The DNA here is from genome assembly GCA_020284085.1 of Aporrectodea caliginosa. Lineage (NCBI taxonomy): Eukaryota > Metazoa > Annelida > Clitellata > Crassiclitellata > Lumbricidae > Aporrectodea > Aporrectodea caliginosa. The sequence goes on from JACEVL010000368.1 coordinate 878,571, forward strand.
TCCAGGACGTCTCAGCATCGAGTGACAAATTTTACTAGTGGCAGGGTCTCTAATCAGACACTTCAACCAATCAGCAGTCCTGCTCCAAATGCTAACCTTATATGGACACGAAATAAGACAGAAAACCGATGACGTAGGGAATGAGTCAGTGGTTCTGCTGCTGTACCAGGCGTGACTAGCGCGTGATCAGAGGCTGAAGGAAAATCCCAATAATAATGCTATCAACGGCGAAACTACCGAGGCCAAGCACGACACCATCGTTTCATCGGCTCGCCACTTTTCTACCGCTAGAGGTCTCAGGGGGCAGACACAAGTAATTCTAAAAATAGCCTCTAGTAAGGATTTTATAGATCATTACACTACAACACTAAATTTTGTGTGTTTCAGACATCATTATTATGCAATGTTGTAGTAGTAGGCCCACTGTAGGGCTAAGTAGGCCTAAAATAAGACCAAAAAATATATTTACAAAGGGGTCGTGCGGGCCGCCAATCAACAGCCCGCGGGCCACATGTGGCCCGCGGGCCGCAGGTTGGCCACCCCTGGTCTAGGGAAACGTTACGAAGCGTTACAAGGTGGGTGGGTGGGTCAAAAACGGTCATTTTCGGCGTTACGTAATTATGCAATGACCCCGAATAAAAGTGACAGAAAAGTAAGAACAAGGAAACCGGAAACAAGAACGGCAGAAAAGTAAGAACAAGGAAACCGGAAACAAGAACGGCAGAAAAGTAAGAACAAGGAAACCGGAAACAAGAACGGCAGAAAAGTAAGAACAAGGAAACCGGAAACAAGAACGGCAGAAAAGTAAGAACAAGGAAACCGGAAACAAGAACGGCAGAAAAGTAAGAACAAGGAAACCGGAAACAAGAACGGCAGAAAAGTAAGAACAAGGAAACCGGAAACAAGAACGGCAGAAAAGTAAGAACAAGGAAACCGGAAACAAGAACGGCAGAAAAGTAAGAACAAGGAAACCGGAAACAAGAACGGCAGAAAAGTAAGAACAAGGAAACCGGAAACAAGAACGGCAGAAAAGTAAGAACAAGGAAACCGGAAACAAGAACGGCAGAAAAGTAAGAACAAGGAAACCGGAAACAAGAACGGCAGAAAAGTAAGAACAAGGAAACCGGAAACAAGAACGGCAGAAAAGTAAGAACAAGGAAACCGGAAACAAGAACGGCAGAAAAGTAAGAACAAGGAAACCGGAAACAAGAACGGCAGAAAAGTAAGAACAAGGAAACCGGAAACAAGAACGGCAGAAAAGTAAGAACAAGGAAACCGGAAACAAGAACGGCAGAAAAGTAAGAACAAGGAAACCGGAAACAAGAACGGCAGAAAAGTAAGAACAAGGAAACCGGAAACAAGAACGGCAGAAAAGTAAGAACAAGGAAACCGGAAACAAGAACGGCAGAAAAGTAAGAACAAGGAAACCGGAAACAAGAACGGCAGAAAAGTAAGAACAAGGAAACCGGAAACAAGAACGGCAGAAAAGTAAGAACAAGGAAACCGGAAACAAGAACGGCAGAAAAGTAAGAACAAGGAAACCGGAAACAAGAACGGCAGAAAAGTAAGAACAAGGAAACCGGAAACAAGAACGGCAGAAAAGTAAGAACAAGGAAACCGGAAACAAGAACGGCAGAAAAGTAAGAACAAGGAAACCGGGAACAAGAGCGACATAAAAGAAAGAACATGAACCAAGAACAGGAACGGGAGAAAAGTAAGAACATGGACACCGAGAACAAGAACGTACGGCAGAAAAGTAAGAACAAGGAAACCGAGAAATAGAACTGGGGAAAACAAAGAACAGGGAACCGAGAACAAGAACGGAACAAATTAATGATGATGGCTGATGGCAACATGCTTTGTTGACGTTATTATTAATGTTGTGGATGAATCAGATGATGACTCGTCCTCCATTATCCGCCTCATGGCTCTATCTATCACCCCCATGCAGGGTTTCCACTCAAAATTAGTTACAGTCTCACTTTTTCAAGAATTCCTAATTTTGCTACTCTGACTCATCTGATCAACCGCCTCCAATTCTTGGACCCAAAAGACACCCTCCTTAGCAGCTCTTCTGCCTCCTCTATTCTTCACCTGGACGCTTAGCAGACCAGACTGGACCTCGATCCTTTTATCTACCCATTGGAACACCCCTCTGACTGAACACAGCGTCGCGTGAGTAATCTGGTGCCCTGTGCTTTTGAAGTTTGGAGATTACGCTTATTCATGTGTTATTTTCTGTTTGAAGCTGCAGGCTACGCTCCGGCTCCATGTAAATGTAGCCTACTCGATTTTCTTTAGCGACCGTACGGCTGTAGGCTAGGGGGCCGTCCATAAATGACGTCACGCACCTAGGGGGAGGGGGGTCGGAAATTTTGTGACGATGTGTGACATGGGGGTGGGGGGTCTGAGAAGTGTGACGTCACACCAGGTCTATGTTATTAAATTTAACAATTAACAACAATTTAATTTTAATAATAACAGCACTAATTTTGAGGCTTAAATTTTCGTTATTTTTTTAATTATTTTAATGTATATACGGGCACTTTTATTAATAATTTTCTAATTATTTCAATATTTGGTCACCGTTAGATTTTAAAATATTCATGCTTTCCCTATTTGTTCCATGAAGGAGCATTTTGCTTCACCATGGAAATTTGGTTTTAGGGGGGTCAGAGCTTTGTGACGTCATTTCAGAGGGGTGTTACTTTTGT